>CAUYQS010080698.1:0-87384 GCA_963574585.1 Otolemur crassicaudatus | reverse complement strand
TTCTAGCAACCGGCCAAACTAAACCACTTAGGATTCCCCATGTTCTTTCCCCGCCCCACCCAGCTGTGTGTGTTAGCTTCTTCCTCTCCTTTGTCCTTCAGGAAAACTACTTATTGTCTCCACCAAAAAGCCTATGATGTTGACACAAAACTAGGATGGCTTCTGTATGCATGTTTCAGTAGTGTCCTGTTTTGTCTTTGTCATGGTATCTGTGACTCTGGAAATGACCTGTCTCTTTTTTCATGTTATTATAGACATTTGTTGAGGGTGGACTATATTATATCTTATAATTTCCATGCTTGCCACAGTGCCTTAGCATAGGATTGTAGAAGAGATGAATGAAGAATGAGAAAAGGAGAAACTGATCATTTAAACACAGTGATAATTAACTCATAATTAATATGCAGCATTAGGCATATTATACTTAATAATAATTTAGTATTATTAACATAGCTGTGCAGATATAGTTTTCATCCTTTTAAGTATTGAATAACTTATTAATTCTTCTTTACTGACTTATACTCAGTTAATTATGAAATCTTTTAGTCAAAACTTCTTTCTTTTTTTTCTAGCTGCTTCTGAATATGCATCTGGATTCCAGATAACTTCTCCACTAATCATATGATGTGTTAAATGTAAACCAAGTTCTAGTTGGAAAAGCACATGAGAATATATACAAATTTTGCAGAAAAAATTCTATGGCCAGAAAGATAATAAAATGTTCTTACTGGGCTGTTTAAATTGTGTACTCTTTTCCATTAAATTTATCTTGGGAGAATCTTTATTAAAACAAAATAATTTATACTATATGTTTAAATAGTGTACTATTTTCCATTAAATGTATCACATGGGAGAATCTTTATGAAAAGAAAATAACTTATACTATACCTTTATAATAAAAATGTATTTATGCTTTAAATAATGTTTCTTGGCCTCTTAACTATTCAGTGAATTTTGCAGTTGAAGGCAGTATTGTTGAGTTTCCATACACAAACTGCCCTTATGCCAGCTGCTTTGCGACCAAACCACCAAATTGTCATTGACATTATTTTTTTATTAAATGATAGCTGTATACATTAATGCAAACATGGGGTACAGTGTAGAAAAGTTCACTTGTACCCTTGTTAGACAGACCATATAGGTGATCTTTCCAGTCACCCACCACTCAGACGAGAAGGTCATCATTGACATTTTAGTGGAGTTAAAAGTTTATTTGTATTTTATAGCTAGTAGCATCATATGTAGTGATAGATTCAAATTTATTTTTTAAGTATTTATTAAATCATAACTGCGTACATTAATGCATTTTGGGGGTACAATGTGCTGATTTGATATACAATTTGGAATGCTTACCTCTATCTGATTAACATAACTATCTCCTTGCTTACTTATGTGTTGTGGCAAAAACATTCATACTGTATTCTTAATAGCATAGAAATTTATCATTGCATTATGCACATTAGGTTGGATCCCCACAAAACCCCTCCCCTTCCTAGCGTCCCATACCCCCTTTCCTTCATTTTCCTTTCCCCCCCTTCTTTCTAGACTACAGTTACGGGTCTCCGCCCCAACCTAGGGCCTCGTCCAAGCCGGGATGCCAGGTCTCTTGCCCCTCCCACTCAACTGTCTGGATGTGGGCTGCTGTGCCAGCTTACTTGGAGTAGGTCTTGTTTAGGTCTCAGGTGCCAAAGCACCTTAGACATCACAGTCAATATTGGTACGTGCGAACATCTCAGCAGCAATCTCTCAGCAGCAGTCTTAGTAGGAGAGCACTGATCAGGCATCCTCTGAGCAAGAAGTGGAGCTAAAGGATGAGACCTTGGTAACTTCTCCCAAAGCTATTTATAGAAGTAATCCTGAGGTCCCTGTGCCACAGGTGCCAGACGGCTAATGAATGATGTACGTTCTTTTATGCTCTCATGCATTTCACTAATGAGAGCCAGTGATGTTAAATCTCATCCCCAGTCACGTATAGCCAAAGTATTTCTCACAGGTTTCTCCTACATATTCCCCCCTTTTGTGTATTGTAGGAGATGCCAAGAGCCAGATGACATCCGAGCAAGATGACCAGTAGCTGAGCCGTGGACCTCGGGCCTTTCCTCCACAGGAGTTCCTTGTGGAACAAGAGCTCGTGCCCTCAGCACATAGTCATTGTTAATTACTCCCCTCACCTGTGTTGTTCTGGCTCAATAAAAGGCTGGTGCAGAGGTTGCTCAGAGCTACCCAGAAAGTAAGGGCTAGCCCACCTTCCACAAGCTTGTACTTCTAATCCACCTCTCGCCTGGTTCCTTCCTGCACTAACCAAGACCAGGGCCATAGAAGCCCAATGGGTCAGGACAGTGTATTAACTAGAGGGTCATACCACTGTTCTAGCTAAAATTATCACAATTCTTATTTCCATTTTTTTCTCAGAGATCTTACTGCTGTCACTGCCTTTTGCTATTTCTGGCTTTAGTCTGCATTCTCCCACACTCTTTAGAATTTCCAACAAACACACCAATGGGAAATTTGTCCCCTGCACATAAACACACACTTTTTACTTCTTATCTCAAACTTCTTATATGTCAAATCTCTAATATTTTATGCATCTCATCTATTGTAAATTGTGTTAACTGGCAATCAGAGGTCCCACTTTCCTTGCAGAGTGTTCCCTTTGCTATATGAATTCTAACAGGTGAACAAAGGTCTCGCTTTTCTTGTGGCCCTGGCTAGTTGAATTATGATAAATGGGAACTCTTCCACATTACAATGAGTGGGGACTCATGCACAACCAGATACGGACTCTATCCCCGGACATCCCATTGGAGACTCATGCATAGCCAGTTGAGGGAACTAACCCCTGAGCTCAACAACACCTTGTCTGCTTTTTACAAACTTCTTACAAATGTCTTCTTCTTACTTCAGACTCCTCATACTTCTTATATTTCTTATCACAAACTTCTCATACTAAACTTCTTACTCTTCTTATCTCATATTTCTTATCTCAAAGTTATTCTTAACAAACTTCTTACATTCTCTCTTTTATTCTTCAAAATTCCAACACTGCTACCAAAGTTCCCAACACTCAATGCCACTCTTTCACTTATGGTATTAATTGCTAAAGGCTTCACTTAATCTTGCTCTCTTTCTTTAGTGGCTTCTTTTACTCACAAGTCTTAGCTTTCTGGTTTTTACTCATGAGTCTTAGCTTTCTTAGCTTTCTATTTTTCTTCCTAATCATTATTCTTATAAGACTTCACTTCCCCTGTTGTTTCTACACCAGCCCCTTTAATAGTATTCTTTCTACCTCAATCCTTCCCTTTCAAACAGATCTCTTAACGCCAGTTAAGGACTAAGGACATAGTCTCCAAAACTACTTCCTGCTGACAAAGATATAGGGGAAGGCAGTTAAAGGTTCCTTTCCTATCTTATAAATTTGTACTATAACAACTACCAAAGGCTACTTCTGAGTATTTCCTTTTTTGGTCCACATCCATTATCCCATTCTTCCCACCATTTGTCAGGGCTAAGATGCTGTATCTCTGGCCCTGAATCAGGGCCTCGTTGCAGCCAGAATGTTAGGTATCCACTCTGACGCCCTCATCTTTCTGGACATGGCTACTGCACCTGCTTACTCAGGGTAGGTCTTGTTCATGTCTCAGGTACCAAAGCATCTTAGAAATCACAGTCAATATTAGGAGGAGTAAGCATCTCAGCAGCAATCTCTCAGCAGCAGTCTTAGTAGGGAGCACCTATCAGCTGTCCTCCAAGCAAGAAGTGAGGCCTAAGGAGGAACCCTTGCTAACTTCTCCCAAAGCTAATTATATAAGTAATCCTGTGGCCACCTACCACAGGTGCTAAGCAATGATGTACACTCTTCATGTTCTCATGCATCTCACTAATGAGACCCAATGATGTTAAATCCCTTCCCCCATCCATTATTGCCAAAGTATTTCTCACAGGTGCCTCCTACACCTATGAATGTGTAGATTATTATATACTGATTTCATAGTAATACTAAATACATTGGATACCATTCCAATGTACATTTGATACAATTTTTTTCCATTCTTGAGATACTTTTCTAAGATGAATATGTTCTAGCTTCATCAAAGTAAACATAAAAGATATAAAGTCTCCATATTTTTATGGCCTCATAGTATTCTGTGGCCAGAATGTTTATTGCAGGCCAATTCATAATTTCCAAGTCATGGAAGCAACACAAGTGCCCATCAACCCATGATAGATTCAAATTTGAACAGACATTATTTTGATTTACCAGTACTGTGGCCATGGTCAATGTTTAGATTTATTACAATCATTACAGTGTCATCAAGCAATTTATTTTATGCACTGACTCATATACATCTTCCCCCATGGAAATGATTGCTAGTAGGATTATTACCTCATTTCACAACTTATATTTATCAATGCGTTTTTGATATCCAAAGTTCTTTATGAAACTGTGCTAATTATGAGATATAGAGCATAAAGGAAGAAATAATAATAATAATGTATCATACGCAGGGTTTGGATGATAACTCTTTGACTCTGAGGTTCCAAATGGAGAAAATTCCAGTGGTATCAGTTGAGAAACTATGACTGGTATGTATCCATTTTCTTATTAATCCTTGTAATAACCTTGTCTTTTATGAAATGGATATCCATTTAATCTGTTATGTCAATAATGTTCAGAAAATGTATTTAACAAAGTCTCATGCTAGATAATGATAGACCTAGAATATAAACTTAGCTCTATCATCCCCAAATTTCACATCCTCACTCACACATTTTAGGGGATAGATACTGAGTGGATGTATGACCTGGATGTGTCCCTTCTGAAATGAACCATCAGAGACCCTGTCTCATCACTGCATTCTCACATGGTCACTCCTCATGTCCATGTGCCCCCACCAGAGTAGTGTCTGACCCACCCACACATTACCTCCAGCTCTGCTCAGGTTCACATACATCTGACATACACATAGAAGAACAAGATTATCATGGCTCTCCAATTTTCACTATATCCAATGATCAGAATTCCAGTCCCAAGCAACTCTAAATGTCACCCTTCCCGTGGCTGTGTGTTGCAGAACATCATTAGATATCAGCCAGTTTTAGTTACACTATCACAAGTCACCCAATGACCTTTAAACTTATTTGGTATCCTAACATATCTGGTTATAATTCATAAATATTTCAGATGTTGCCCCAAGACTTTTGAATCTTATGAATTCTGACATTCTCCGTCAATTTTTAAAAATGGATTCACTTCTTACTACCCTGGTTATTTAAAGAAATGCTTCAAGTTACTGTCACAAAGTCAACAAACATCATTGGATTATTTCCCACTAGGGACAAATCCATTTAAGTTGAAAACTTGTCTCCTTGATATTGTCCAATTATATCCCACTCTTTCCTGCTCTGTAGGAAAATATTACTGATCATATCATCCTTCCTTGTCCCTCACTGCTACTTCCCCATCCAATCCCTTTAACTTGACTAATGTCTTTATTGTTAAAACAAAAACTCTTCTGAGCCAACTTTTCTGTACTTCATGCCCTGTGTCTTTTTTTTTCCTTTTCAAAATGAACCTATATGAACAATACACATTTAGTTACACTCTCCTCACTCCCCTACACCTTGGAGTTACTAAGATAACCAGGATAGCATCTGGTTGGAGGCTGAGCCAGAGCTGACTCCTGGTGGCTGTGTGGTGCATCTGACCTTCACCCAAAAAGATGCAGTGGGTGATGGTGACCCCCTGGTCAGCTCCTCCACAAGCATGATGACCTGTAGCTGGTCCAGGAGGCATGACAGTGACAGCCCTGCCTGCTGGTATTGCCTCTTCTTCTTCTTCTTTTGTTAATTCTTGCTGCTTCTGCACATGTGACACCTTGTTCCCCAGATCATAGACAGACTTGAGTCTGTAGGTATCTCCAGCCCAGAATGAAGAAAGATAAGACTCAAAGTCAGAAAGAGCATCACGGCAAAGGACCAGCATCCAGCACCCTTACCTGCCAGCCATGACTGGTTGTGAGCATGATGGGCCATCTAACCACAACCAACTGCCCACTCACACCTAGGACCAGCTACCCTTATGGCCACTTCTTCTTGCAGGAAATTCTGATGGGACTTCCCAGGTGGAATCAGAGAGGTGGTCTTATCTATCCTGGCCTGCCCTTGGCCATCCTGTGTTATCTTGGGCCCTTCCTTCCAAAATATATGAAATGTCAGGGATGAGAGCTGAACCACGACCTTCAATGTTAGACAAGACTCCCATTAGGGCTTCCTGAGCCCAGAACTTTGGACAGTCAGGACAGAGCAGGAGCATTTCTTGGGCAATTCCTGCCAGTGAGCTGGGAGTGGGCTGTCTCTGGAATGCGAGTTTCTGGTTCTCAGGATTGCATGTTCTGTTGGAGTCTATTGCCTAGGAAGTGAGGTCACCTCTAGGGGGTCCACTTCCTGGGCTCCCTCCTCAGAAAATCCCTCCCCAAATATCTCTAGGGTGCTGATTGCTCAGCCTCCACCCTCATGATGATTCACAGCTCCCCCACAGTGCCTGCAAAAGGCCTGGGTGCAGCCAGGGCACAGGTTAAAGAGACAGAGCTAGGTGGCTCAACCCAATTTCTTCTTCTGTCCAGTTCTCCATACCTTAGTTGAGCTTCTCAGGGCCTTCCCAATCTTCCTTTTAGCAAAATGGGTATTTTAATTCTAGAACGTGTGATTTGGGAGCAAGATAGCCAACAGGTACCAGCCTCCGACAGAAGCTCCCATCCAGAAGGAAGAATAAAGTCCAGAAAATACCCAACAAAGTTGAAGACTAGAAGCCCAGCCGAGGGAGAAGAATGATATCTGCAGGACACCTCTGCTGAGACAAGTTGCAATTCATAGAAAACAATCTACAAGTACATAATACATCCCAAAGGAAAAGTATCCATCCTCTTTCCCAGGAAACTTGTGTTTTTCTCTTTGATTTCTCTTCATCTGTTCTTGAAAGTTTCCTACAGGCGAGAGGTGAACTGAGGACCTATAACCCCCCAACACATGTGAGAGATACAGGAAGTGGGGTGTACTTCCCTAGAGGGACCCTGCTGAGATTCTGAACACCCTCTCATCAGGCAGAAAATCCAACTAACTTTTCCCTGCCATCTTGAATTTCTAGTCCACCCTTCCCCCTTTGCCTGCCGAGAGGCCCAAGAGTAGCATTCCCCCACCCCTGCAGGGACAAGTGCCCTGTTCTGGCCCTGCAGCTGGAGAATTGCTTGAGTCCCACACTCCACGTGCCACGGCTGCTGGCAATCCAAGCATCTGTAGGCCATCCCCCAGGACTGATCCAGCCATAGAGTTCCCCACCCTGGGGCTGCTAGGCACTCCACACACCTGTGGCCATCTCCCCTGACTGATCCAGCTGTGGAGTTCCCCATGCTGGGGCTGTTAGGCACTCCTTGCACTGTGGGCCACACCCCCAGGACTGATCCAGCCACAGTGTTCCTCATGCCCAGGTTGTTAGGCACTCTGCACCACTGCAGGCCACTGCTGGGACTGATCCAGCCCCCGTGATCCCCGCCCAACAGCAGGCCGCCCCCAGGACTGATCCAGCCCAGACGTTCCCTGTGCCAGGGCTGCTAGGTGCTCCACACTGTTGAGGGTGGTTCCCCAGGACTGATCCAGCCCCACGTTCTCGGCACACCAGGCCCTGTGCTTGAGAACTGCTAGAGGACAGTCAGTCGGTCAGTGGAGAGGGACTGGAGAAGCATTACCCCAAGGTGAAGAGCAATAGCCGCAGCAGCTAGAACAATAAGCCTCATACCCCTGAGGCTTTTCCCCACAGATACGCCTTATCTCTCTGGGCAACCAAAGGAAATCGGCCTCTTCTCCAGTGACAGCCACTGGTGGAACGGTTTTGGGACGGTCATCAAATGGTGCAAATTCAGTATGGGGCGGAATCAGTGGAAAAACTCTAGTAACTTGAAAAACCAGAGTAGATCAACTCCCCCAAGGAAGGATGGGGGCAGATGCAACTGAAGATCCCTTCCATAAACAGATGGCTGAGATGTCAGAAATTGAGTTCAGAATCTGGATAGCAAATAAGATTAATAGACTGGAGGAAAGGAGGGAATCAGAATTTCAAATTATTCAAAAGTTATCTCAAGAATTCAATGATTTTAAAGATAAAATGACCAAAGATTATGAGACACTGAGGCAAGAGGTTGCAGCCCTCAAAGATCTGAAAAATATGGTAGAATCCCTCGGTAATAGAATAAAGCAAGCAGAAGAAAGGATCTCTGACACTGAAGACAAAGCTTTTGAATGCACCCAAGCACTCAAAAATGAAGAGAAATGGAGAGCAAAAAAGGATCACTCTCTCAGAGAGCTCTGGGATAATTCGAAGAAAACGAATATTTGGCTTATGGGAATCCCTGAAGGCAAAAAAGTTACTTCACAAAACACAGAGGCTCTTCGTGAAATTATGAAAGAGAATTTTCCAGACATGCCAAGAGATTCTGAAATTCAGATAGCAGACAGTTTCAGAACCCCAGCATGACTCAACTCAATAAGACATCCCCCAGGCACATCATAATTAACTTCAGTAAAGTTAAAATGAAAGAGAAAATTCTGAAAGCAGTTAGACATAAGAAAACCATAACCTTCAAGGGGAAGAGTATTAGAATGACTGCAGATCTCTCTGCTGAAACATTTCAGGCCAGAAGAGGATGGTCATCGACTTTTAATCTCCTAAAACAAAATAACCTTCAACCCAGGATCATCTATGATGGAGAAATTAAATACTTTAACAACATTCACATGTGAAGAAATTTGCCATAACTAAACCAACTCTCCAGGAAATTCTCAAATCTATCCTCTATAACAACCAGTGCAATCCTCCACCACAAAAGTAAATTCATTCAGAAACTTTTGATCAAATTCCAACTTCCACAGTGGTGAAAGGATTAAAAATGTCTATTGGACATTCAAGTAACTCAATACTCAAAATTTTACCAGATTTATCAATAATGTCAATCATTGTGAATGGCTTAAATTGTCCTCTAAAAAGGCATAGATTGGCTGATTGGATACAGAAACGCAGACTGGACATCCATTGTATTCAAGAATCGCATTTACTTTAAAAGATAAATATAGACTCAGGGTGAAGGGATATTTCAGTAAAATGGAAAGCAGAAAAAAGCAGGTGTTGCAATTTTATTTGAAGATACAATAGGGTTTAAACCAACAAAAGTAAGCAAGGATAAGGATGGCCATTTTATATTTGTTGAGAGTAATACTCAATATGATGAGATCTCAATTATCAATATCTATGCACCCAACCAGAATGCACCTCAATTTATAAGAGATACTCTAATAGGCATGAGCAACTTGATCTCTTCCAGCTCCATCATAGTCAGAGAATTCAACACTCCTTTGGCAGTGTTGGATAAATCCTCCAATAAGAAGATTAGCAAAAAAATTTTAGATTTAAGTTTAATTATTCAACTTTTAAATTTAACAGACATCTACAGAGCATTTCATCCTAACAAACTGAATACACATTCTTCTCATCAGTCCATGGAATATACTCCAAAATCGATCACATCTCAGGTCATAAGTCTAACCTCAGTAAATTTAAAAGAAAAGAAATTATTCCATGCATCTTCTCAGACCATCATGAAATAAAATTTGAACTCAGTAACAAGAATCTGCATTCTCATACAAAAACATGGAAGCTAAATAACCTTATGCTCAACGATATAAAAAGGGAATTACCAAATTTTTAGAACAAAATAATGAAGACATGAGTTATCAGAACCTCTGGAATACTGCAAAGGCAGTCCTAAGAGAGAAATTTATAGCATTGCAAGCCTTCCTCAAGAGAATAGAAAGAGAGTAAGTTAACAACTTAATGGGACATCTCAAGCAATAGGAAAAGGAAGAATATTCCAATGCCAAATCCAGCAGAAGAAAAGAAAGAACCAAAATCAGAGCAGAATTAAATGAAATTAAAAAAAAAACCATTTCTACCACAGATCAATAAATCAAAAGTTGTTTTTTTGAAAAGGCCAATAAAATAAACCTTTGGCCAACCTAACCAAGAAAAAAAGAGTAAAATCTCTAATCTCATCAATAAGAAATGGTAAAGATGAAATAACAACAGACTCCTTAGAAATTCAAAAAGTCCTTAATGAATATTACAAAATACTTCATCCCCAGAAATATGAAAATCTGAAGGAATTTGACCAATACTTGGAAGCATGCCACCTCTCAAGATTTAGCCAGAATGAAGTGGAAATGTTGAACAGGCCTATGTCAAGTTCTGAAAGAGCATCAACTATACAAAATCTCCCTAAAAAGAAAAGCCTGGGACCAGATGGCTTCACATCAGAATTCTACCAAACCTTCCAAGAGGAAATAGTACTATATTACTCAACCTTTTCCAAAATATAGAAAAAGAAAGAATACTACCCAACACATTCTATAAAGCAAACATCACCTTGATACTGAAACCAGGAAAAAGACGAACAAGAAAAGAAAATTATAGACCAATATCACTAATGAATATTGATGCAAAAATATTCAACAAGATCCTAACCAACAGAATCAAGCAACACATCAAACAAATTATACACCACGACCAAGTGGGTTTTATCCCAGGATCTCAAGGATGGTTCAACATACGTAAATCTATAAATATAATTCATCGCATAAACAAATTAAAAAACAAAGACCATATGATTCTCTCAATTGATGCAGAAAAGGTGTTTGATAATATCCAGCATCCCTTCATGTTCAGAACACTTAAGAAAATTGGTATAGAAGGGACATTTCTTAAACTGATAGAGGCCATCAAACCCACAGCAAACCCACAGCCAAATATTGTATTGAATGGAGTTAAATTAAAATCATTTCCACTCAGATTAGGAACCAGGCAAGGTTGCCCATTGTCTTTATTGCTCTTTAAACTTGTAATGGAAGTTTTAGCCATCACATTCAGGGAAGAAAAGGCAATTAAGGGCATCCATATAGGGTCAGAAGAGATTAAACTTTCACTTTTCACAGATGATATGATTGTATATCTGGAAAACACCAGGGATTCCAATACAAAACTAGAAGTGATCAAGGAATATAGCAGGGTCTCAGGTTACAAAATCAACACTCATAAATCTGTAACCTTTATATATACCAACAGCAGCCAAGGTGAAAAAATAGTCAAGGAATCTATTCTGTTTACAGTAGTGCCAAAGAAGATGAAATATTTGGGAGTTTACCTAACAAAGGATGTGAAAGATCCTTATCAAGAGAACTATGAAACTCTAAGAAAAGAAATAGCTGAAAATGTTAACAAATGGAAAAACATACCATGCTCATGGCTGGGAAGAATCAACATCGTTAAAATGTCCATACGACCCAAAGCAATATATAATTTTTATGCAATCCCTATTAAACCTCCACTGTCATACTTTAAAGATCTTGAAAAAATAATACTTCATTTTATATGGAATCAGAAAAAACTTCAAATACCCAAGACATTACTCAGGAATGAAAACAAAGCAGGAGGAATCATGCTACCAGACCTCAGATTATACTATAAATCGATAGTGATTAAAACAGCATGGTACTGGCATAAAAACAGAGAATTAGATGTATGGAACAAAATAGAGAACCAAGAGATGAACCCAGGTACTTACCGTTATATGATCTTTGACAAGCCAATTAAAAAAATTGAATGGGGAAAAGATTCCCTATTTAACAAATTGTGCTGGGCAAACTGGTTGTCAACCTGTAGAAGACTGAAACTGGACCCACACCTTTCCCCACTAACTAAGATAGACTCTCACTGGATTAAAGATTTAAACTTAAGACATGAAATCATAAAAATGCTAGAAGAAAGTGTAGGGAAAACACTTGAAGAAATCGCCCTGGGCGAATATTTTATGAAGAGGACCCCTCAGGCAATTGAAGCAACATCAAAAATACACTATTGGGACCTGATCAAACTAAAGAGCTTCTGCACAACCAAGAACACAGTAAGTAAAGGAAGCAGACAGCCCTAAGAATGGGAGAAGATATTTGCAGTTTATGTCTCCGACAAAGGTTTAATAACCAAAATCCATAGAGAACTCAAACATATTAGCAAGAAAAAAACAAGTGATCCCATCTCAGGGTGGACAAAGGACTTGAAGAGGAATTTCTCCAAAGGAGATAGGCGTATGGCCTATAGATATATGAAAAAATGTTCACCATCCTTAATCATTAGAGAAATGTAAATCAAAACTACTTTGAGATATCACCTAACTCCAGTAAGATTAGCCCATATCACAAAATTCCAAAACCAGAGATGTTGGCATGGATGTGGAGTAAAGGAAACACTTCTACACTGCTGGTGGGAATGCAAACTAATACATTCCTTTTGGAAAGATGTCTGGAGAACACTTAGAGAACTAAAAATAGATCTGCCATTTGATCGTGCAACTCTTTTATTAGGTATATATCCAGAAGACCAAAAACCACATTACAACAAAAACATTTGTATCATAATGTTTATTGCAGCCCAATTCATAATTGCCAGGTCATAGAAGAAGCCCAGTACCCATTGATCCACGAATGGATCAATAAACTGTGGTATATGTACAGCATGGAATACTATACAGTCATAAAGAAAGATGGAGACTTTACCTCTTTCATGTTTACATGGATAGAACTTGAAAATGTTCTTCTTAGCAACATATCACAAGAATGGAAGAAAAAGTATCCAATGTACACAGCCTTGTTATAAAACTAATTTATACCTTTCATATGAAAGCTATAACCTAATTATTGCCTAAGAATATAGGGAGGGGGGAGTGGGAGGGAAGGAGAGGCAGGTGGATGGGTGGAGGGAGGGTGATTGGTGGGATCACCTCTATGGTTTATCTTACAAGGGTACAAGTTAATCTTTCTTCTATGTGTAGAATATAAACATCTTAACACAATAACTAAGAAAATGACATAAAGGCTATGTTAACCAGTTTGATGAAAATATTTCAAATTGTGTATTAAAACACTACACTGTACCCCATGATTGCATTAATGTACACAACTGTCATTTTATTAAAAAAAAAAGAAAGGGAATCAGCATATCAAAGAGATATCATTACTCTCATGCTTATTGCAGCAATATTCACAATAGCCAAATTATGAAATCAACATACATGCCCATCAATGGTAGAATGAATCAGGAAAAGAGAATATCTAACCAGAAATAAAATAATACTATTCAGCCACAAGGGTACATGTTAAATCTACTAAGTGTAGAATAACATCTTAATACA
The DNA here is from genome assembly GCA_963574585.1 of Otolemur crassicaudatus. NCBI lineage: Eukaryota > Metazoa > Chordata > Mammalia > Primates > Galagidae > Otolemur > Otolemur crassicaudatus. The sequence goes on along the minus strand of CAUYQS010080698.1, from coordinate 74,098 downwards.
ATAACTAATAAAATGCTGTGAAGGCTATGTTAACCAGTTTGATGAAATTATTTCAAATTGTATATAAAACCAGCACATTGTACCCCATGATTGCATTAGTATACACAGGTATGATTTTTTTAGAAAGTAATGCTTTTATTCCATGTATGGAACTGAGCGTCAGTATGTCAAGTGAAATAAGCCAAGAACAAAAAGACTAATACTGCATGTTTTTACTCATGTGTAGGAGCTAAAAAAGTGGATCTCCTTGTTGCCACCAAATTAGGTTCATCTCCTTACCACCCCAGAGGAAGCTCACATCCAGAAACACCAGAGTTTACAGCAGAGAAAGAATTCATTCACACATAGCACTAAGCAGAAAGATGGGAGGAATTTCTCAACTCTGCCTCACTGAAAAGTGTGGAGAAAGGTTTTTATTCCTTTTTGTGTTTATTTCAGATTAATATGAGGGTACACATGATTAGGTTACAATGTTAGTGTTTGTTAGGTAAGTTCCCTGCTGTAGTTGTGCCCCTCACCTAGGAGAGAACACACCAATCCTTCTTCCTCTTCTGCTCTCCCCCTGCACTCTTCTCCCATTTTGAATTAAATTAAGTTTTATCTCTTGTGTAATTGTGTATTAGTTTGTCTACTGGCTTCATATTAGTATTGAATACATTAGATACATGCTTTTCCATTATTGTGATACATTACTAAAGAGAATGATCTCCAACTCTATCCAGGTTAATACAAAAGATGTAAAGTCTGTCACCTTTTAATGGCTGAATATTATTCTGCTGGCAATTGAAACAACAACAAAAATAAATAAATGAGGAAACAGGGCTTTTAAAGAGATTTAGGCAATCCAGGTCTGCTAATCAGTTAGTTTTGAGGCAAGGCCATCAATCCTTTAATACAGGCTGCTGCCTGGTTGGGTCAGCCAATCCTCTGGAATCCAGTGCCTTGGGAATGTGTGTCTAAGACCAGTTGAGTCAGTTCCTTGGTCTGAGTGGATGCAGGACCTGGAATTTATCTCAAAAACTAGTCCTAGTTTCTAAAAGGTGTGCCCTTTAGAGTAGCAATTATAGAGAAACAAAGAAGAGGACAGTGACTGACAATTACCAAGCAAATGAGGGGACAGTGGCTGATTATTATCATTATTTTGACTAAGCCTGTGCCTTCTCCACAGAGTGTCAGATTCTTTACTTTAGTTCTCACCTTATATCCTTTTATCAATCGGTTAAGGGCAGATTCATCATGAAGATAAAAAGAAGATAGACAGGCATTGTGGCAAGTGCCTGTAGCTACTTGTGAAGCTGAGGCAAGAGAATCACTTATGCCCAAGAGTTTGAGGTTGCTGTGACCTGTGACCTCACAGCACTCTACCAAGGATGACATAGTGAGAATCTGTCTCAAAAAAAAAAGAAGATTGGTGTATACCAAAGGCTAAGACGGGGCCAGAGCAGAGGGGATGAAGTATGGTTGATTAATTGGTACATATAATACAGTTTGACAGAAGAAATAAGACTTAGTGTTTGATAGATCAGTTAGGTGACTATACTCTATTGGATATTCAAAATATCTGGAAGAAAACAATTTGAGTGTTTCTAGCATAAAGAATGAACAAATATTTAAGATGATGGGAATTCCAATTACACTGGTTTCATCTTTACCAATTATATGGATGTATCAAATTATCACATGTACCCCCAAAATCTGTACATTTATTGTGTTACATGTACCCCCAAAATCTGTACATTTATTGTGTATCAACAAAAAACTAAACTAAACTAAACTAAAATAATTTAAAAATAAAATAAATTAATTAATTTAAAAATAAAATAATTTTTAAAACTGTAAAAAATTAGAATATTCATATTTGTGCAGGAGAGAAAAAGAACTTTGGGGTGCTAATAATTTGTGTCAGGATCTAGAGTTTCACTTTGTGATAATTCCTTATAATAAATAATAAATCAAAAAAGAACATTTGTGATTTATATCTTTTCTGTACAGATAGTATATTACAATGACATGTTTCCAAATAATAGATAATTTATATTTCTTCAAGGGAAATAGAAATTGAATTATCTATAAAAGAAAAAATAAATTTGTCCTTATCTTTATCCAAAACAATATTTAATGCCAGATTAAAATAAAAAATTTCCAGGATTTTTTCATAAGAAAACCTCAAGCATATGTTTCTACAGATGTGTAATATAGGTATAAAATTATAGGTAAACATTTAATAAAGATAAATGTGACATCTATCAGTATATGTCAGTAATAATAATTTTTAAAAACCTTGACAATAAATTCATTCAATTAGACTTTCAGGAATGGAATAGGCCAGGTAGTTGTATAAATTGTGAATACTGAATTCCTATAATTAAGAGTTAATGCTATTCAATCATACAGACAAATTTGAATAAAAGCCTGCACCATGTTAAAACAGGAAGTAACTAATAAGATCATAGTCTGGCAGAGGGGAGAAGCAAGAAAGTGTGAAAGTGAAAATATATTTGCTTTCATTTATAGTATTTATTGATGTTGATAAAATTATACCATGTAATTTCATTGAAAGAGACTTCAAATTCTTAATTTTTTTCTTTATCCTTCTCTAACCTAAGACAGATCTTTAAGGGCACTATATCACTTTAGGTGAAGACACTGATATTTAAAGTTGAGCGATTCCTTCATTTTCTTTTTTATTCTGATAAAAGCCTGAAAATTAGATTTATATTTGTCATTGAAATGATTTTGGTAGTATGATCCAATTTTAATAAAACATGTCCATCTTCCCATTTATCTATTTGTACATGCTTTGAAAGATGACTGAAATGGTCTTCACTAAAAGTTAATAAAGTTTGTTCCTTGAGTAATTGAATCTAGAATGATTTTTTTTAACCTTCATATTTGTCCATCCATGTATTGTTTACATTCCTTATAAATATCATGGTGATCTCTTTACTTAAAATAATAGAATACTTTTTTTTTTTTTTTTGGCAGTTTTTGGCCAGGACTGGGTTTGAACCTGCCACCTCTGATACATGGGGCTGCCAGCACCCTACTCCTTTGAGCCACATACGCCATCCAATAGAGTACTATTTATTTATTTATTTACTTTTGCAGTTTTTGGCCAAGGCTGGGTTTGAACCCGCCACCTCCAGCATACTGGGCATCCGGGTCCAGTGATCTACTCCTTTGAGCCACAGGTGCCGCCCTAGAGTACTATTTTTAAAGTAGAAGTACACATGCTAAGATTTTAAGTTTGTGTTATTTTAACTACATTGATGATATGGGCTATTGTAATGTTTTTATGTTTTTAAATTTTTGTGGTGTTTTTCATAGTTTTATTTCAAATTAATACAAGGGTACATAGAATTAGGTTATATTATTTGCAGTTGTAAGGTAAAGTCTAAGTTTCCCTCGTGTCTTTTACTTAGGAAGTGTGCCTTATATGGGTACATTGTTCCTGCAGAGTAGGAATCCACTGGTTCCCCATATCTTGAATTTGCATTTTTCTTTCATATGAGTATGCTGCTGTTACTCTACAGGTTTCCAATTAGTATTGAGTACAACTATGCTTATATTTTCATTCTTGTGATACTTTACTCAGGAGAGTATTTTCCAAATCCATACAAGTTGTAACAAAAAATACAAAATTTTCTTTCAATTTCCATTAAAAATAAAAGACTAAACTCAAATAATATAATTTCTTCCTGCCAACATGCACTGACAAGAGTGCCCATTCCTTGAGTATACATGTATTTGAAAGGGATCGAAATAAGGAAAAAATTGATTTTGTTTAAGATGCAAAGAAGTGGCTCTTGGTTGACTCACAGACAAGCAGCTCAGGAAGAAACAAATGAAGTTGATGCACAGCCAGGATTTCTGATGCTGTCACCATTAGACATCAACCAGCAATCCCTCTCACTGTAGCACCCTTAGGCTCACAATTGTGCTTTCAGCAATACCATAGTAATAATCTCTGATTGACCTGCACCTGTGAGTTACCCTTCCAAGATTCAAATTCACTAGCAAAGCAAACAGTAGCTGAGTTTGAGTTTTGTGCCCTGGCCTTAGATGCCAAAGGATATGGAGTTTAACTATGGAGTTTTTGGTATTCCGCCCTAAAAATAAAGGTGTTCAAATGTGCCGTAACTAAAAGAGAAGATGTTTAAACATTGCTGAACAATTAATTGAATTGATGACTGACTGAATTAATGAATTCTTACCAACCATAAGAAGTTTAACTTTCTCTGTAAAACTTTCTTTCACGTCTGTAAGGATTTATGGGTCGTGTGATAGCCAGAATCTCTGCCAAAATCATTAGTCTCAGAAATTCTAAGAATGAATCTACAGACCACAAGTAGCTGTGGGCTACTAGCAAGTAAGCAACAGGATAGAATTTACTGATGAACTGATAGATAAGGAGGGAAGAAGAGAGAATTTCTAGGATTTTTATAAAGGGAAATCCCAGAAAGAGGATTGCAGGACAGGTCTAGAAATCTAGTGAACCTGAGATTTATCAGTGTTAGACACAAAGGGGAATGTGAAAAGGAAGGAAAATGTAAGAATATCAATACTGATATCCAGCTTTGAATAATAGTTTCAATAAGATATAATTTTTACAGTGAATTTAATGAAAAATCAAGACAATGTTATTGTATTATATTAGGAAGCCAGAAGTCAAGAACAACATATGTGGAAGAGGAGTATAGAAAGTTAAACCCTCCTTTTTTTATATTAGAGAGAACCAAAGATAGTATATGAACTTAAAATAAATGTTTTAAGGCTGAGTGTGGTGGCTCATGCCTGTAATCCCAGCACCTGGAAGGCCGAGGTGAGTGGTGTACCCTGAGCTCACAGGTTCGAGACTAGTCTGAGCAAGAGGGAGACCTGTCTCCTGGCGTTGTGGTAGACACCTGTATTTCCAGCTACTTGGGAGGTTGAGGCAAGAGAATCACTTAAGCTCAGAGTTAGAGGTTGTTGTGAGCTGTGACGCCACGGCGGCATTCTATGGAAAGTGACAAAGTGAGACTCTGTCTCAAAGAAAAATAAATAAGTAAATAAATGAATAAATAAATAAATGTTTTATGCAAGTATGCATATTAAAATCAGCTAAAAAAATAAGTTCAGGGCTGTGCCTGTGGCTCAAGGAGTAGTGCTGGCCCCTTATGCTGGAAGAGGCGGGTTCAAACCCAGCCCCAGTAAAAAACTGCAAAAAAAAAAAAAAAAAAAAAAATTCAAAGGGATAACTTCTAGAAAAGAAATAGTGTGGGCCTGAATGGGAAATGCTATCTTTATTATAAACCTTGTAATAAAAACTTTAAATGTTATACATGTATATTTTTATATAAAAGTAAAGTAATTTTGAAAAATAAGGAACTAAAATGCAACTAACGGACAGCTGAAAATTAAACATATAATTTTCACAAGAACATTTATTCCTAAATTTACTTTTTAAGTTGAAAATTAAAATTTTTATTTATTTCTAAAGGATAGCATTTTAAAAATTAGATGCAAAAAAGCATTCAATAAAATCCAGCATCCTGGGTGGCACATGTGGTTCAAAGGAGTAAGGTGCCGGCCCCATATGTCAGAGGTGGTGGGTTCAAACCCAGCCCTGGCCAAAAAATGAGAAAAAAAAAATCAGCATCCTTTGCTAATTAGAACACTAAGGAGTATAGGCATAGGTGGCACGTTTCTTAAACTGGTCAAAACTTCTATTACAAACCCATAGCTAATATTTTACTGAATGGAGTAAAACTGAAAGCTTTGCCTCTTAGAACTGAAACCAGACAAGGTTGTCCCCTGTCACCATTACTATTCAACATAGTGCTGGAAGTTCTAGCCAATACAATCAGGCAAGAAAAGGACATACATGGCATCCAAATGGGAGCAGAGGAGGTCAAACTCTCCCTCTTTGCTGATGATATGATCTTATACTTAGAGAACCCTAAGGACTCAACCACAAGATTCTTGGAAGTCATCAAAAAATAGAGTAACGTCTCAGGATATAAAATCAATGTCCACAAGTCAATGGCCTTTGTATACACCAACAACAGCCAAGATGAGAGGTTAATTAAGGACACAACTCCTTCACCATAGCCCAAAGGAAAATGAAATACTTAGGAATATACCTAACAAAAGAGGTGAAGGACCTCTATGAAGAAAATGATGAAACCCTAAGAAAGGAAATGGGAGAGGACTTTAACAAATGGAAGAACATACCATGCTCATGGCTGGGAAGAATCAACATTGGTAAAATGATTATACTTCCCAAAGTGATCTACAGATTCAATGCTATCCCCATTCAAATACTAACATTGTATTTTCAAGGCTTGAAAAAAATAATTCTTGATGTTGTGTGGAACCAGAAAAAAAAAACTCTGTTTAGCTAAGGCAGTTCTTAGTAATAAAAAACAAAGCTGGTGGCATCAGCTTACCAGATGTTAGCCTGTACTGCAAGGCCATAGTGGTCAAAACAGCATGGTACTCACACAAAAATAGAGACATAGACATTTGGAATTGAATAGAAAACCAGGAAATGAAACTAACATCTAACACTGGGGGAAAGGCTCCCTATTCAATAAATGGTGCTGGGAGAACTGGATATCCACATGTAAAAGATTGAAATTGGACCTGCACCTTTCTCCACTGACAAAAATTGATTCAAGATGGATAAAAGACCTAAATTTAAGGCATGGATCAATAAAAATCCTCAAAGAAAGCACTTGATGATATCTGCCTGGGGAAAGACTTTATGAAGAAAACTTCTGTGGCAATTGCAACAACCACAAAAATAAACAAACGGGACTTAATTAAACTGAAAAGCTTCTGTACAGGTAAGGAGACAACAACCAAAGCAAACAGACAACCTACCCAATGGGAAAGGATATTTGCATATTTTGAATCAGACAAAAGCTTAATATCTAGGATCTATACAGAACTTAAATTATCCCACAAGAAAAAACAAAACAAAACAACAATCCCATACATCAACGGGTAAAAGAGATGAACAGATGAACAGAACCTCCTCTAAAGAAGACAGATGAATGGCTAGCAAACATGAAAAAATGCCCATCCCCCCTAATTATTAGAGAAATGCAAATTAAAACCACCCTGAGATATCACCTAACCCCAGTAAGAATGGCCTATATCACAAAATCTTAAAACTTCAGATGCTGGCATGGATGTGAAGAAAAAAGGACACTTTTACACTGCTGGTGGGACTGCAAACTAATACAAGAATTTGGGAAGGAAGTATGGAGAAACCTCAAAGAACTCAGTCTAGACTTCCCATTTGATCCTGCAATCCCATTACTGGGCATTTATCCAGAAGGAAAAACAAACAAACAACAAAAAAAAACTTTTAGTATAAAAACACTTGAACTAGACTGTTTATCGCAGCTCAATTTACAATTGCTAAAATGCCTAAATGCCCTGCAACCTAGGAATGAATTGGCAAGCTATGGTATATGTAAACCATGGAATACTGTTCAGCCATTAAAAAAAAAAAATGGAGATTTTGCAGCATTAGTATTAACCTGGATGGAGGTGGAATGCATTATTTTTAGTGAAGCATCACAGGAATGGAGAAGTATGAATCCTATGTATTCAACTTTGATATGAGGACAATTAATGACAATAAATGACACAATGGGGCATGGGGAGACAGAGAAGGAGGGACGGGGTGAGGGAAAGGAAAAGAAAAAAAAAGAAAAGAAAATAGTGACTAATTCTCATATAAATTGGATTTAATTTTGACAAAAGTACATTATCTAAACATTCATTTTTAACTCAACTTGTTAATATGTTGTTTAGGATATTGCAAACTCATTTATAAGGGAAATATGTTTGTAATTTCCCTTTATAATAATATTTTTTTTCCAATTTTAATGACAGGTGTATCCAGATGACGTAGAATGATTTTGAAGTATTTCTTTTTTTTCTATTGTCCATAAGATTTGGCAAGATGTGTTTTTTGAAATTACTTTTATTTTTTATTTATAAATATTAGTTGTCTATTTTTTGAGACTTTGGGGGAAAAAAATAAGAGGAAGAAGTTAACTGATGACTCCATACTGAACCTCAGAATCAAAGCATTCTATCCTAGACATATTAGTATTTGACAATGTGAATGCTACTTTTTTGCATTATAATTATTATTGTTACTCAATACAAAATAAAAAAACTAAACAAAATCTAAAATTTAAGATCACTGTATTTTTCTGTTTTAATGTGAAAAGATGTATTTGTCCTATGTTAATAATAATAAGGAATTAAATACTCTTTAACTACCCGCAGCTATCTTCATTCTCTTCTCCAGTTTTTGGTTAGTTATATTATTACTTTTACAACATCATAATTTACAGGCTTTATATTTCATTTTCTAGCAACATTCATGAGATAATTTAGTTTTAGTTTAGTATCTAAATGCATAACTGCACATTCCTAGTACTTTTACAATGACATGTATATTTCTGAGTTCTTTCTTCTTATTCATCTTTTGATCGTGTTCACATCATTCTATAATTTTGTTTTGTAAGGCTCACCTATGACATCGCAGTCTGACACTAAGTTTACAGACTTGCCATCCTGCACTTATGTTGGCAGCACTGTACATACAGCTCGGTAAGGTTTCATATTCTTTGTATCTCCAGTGTCTTGCAGTTGTGTTCATGTCAATGTGTGGCAGTATCTTACTGAGCAGCATTCATTATTGTTGTTGTGTGTTTTTGTGTGCCATTGCAAGAATGTCGGAGCATGAATTACAGCAACAAACAAACATTCACAAATTTCTTATTAAACTTGGCAGGAGTGGAAGTGAAATCAGGCACATGTTAGTCCAAGTTTATGCAAAGAGGCCATGAAGAAAATGGCAGTGTACAAATGGACTGAACATTTTTCTGAGAGCAAGCACCACTATTAATGAGAGGTCAGTGCAGCCAGGCCCCTGAAAAACTGAAGACAACGTTGCAAAAACTTGTTGAATTGTACATCAGTACCATCATCTGACTGTGAGAAGGATGGAAGGCTAAGTGAAAATCAATCCGTAAATAGTCAGGAAAATCTTATCAGAAAATATTGGCCAACAACTCATGGCTCTTGCATCATAACCACACAGATAGAACTGTCTGTGGGGGAGTGTTTAGCCAGTATACAAATAACTATATTGGGACTTCATCCCTACTTATCTGATCTGGCCCCCATTACATTTTTTTTTTAATACCGAAAGATAAAAGCAATATTGAAAGGAAGAAATTTGTTAAGAGTAGTGTGATGACAGACCTTATGGCCATTCCAGGAAAAGAGTTCCAAAACTGATTGGAAGGATGCACTAGTCGCTGACACTGGAGCAGAGCTTTCCAAGGGGTGTATTTGGAGAGGTGACAGCATTGACATTCAGCAATGAGAATTTTGTAGGATGACTTCACAAACTTAATTAACAGATATTCATATGTCTTAAATCTTCATGTTTGAACTTCCTAGATTATCATGTTTACAATGAAGCATAATTTTGTTGAATAAAAACTTTTTATGTCATGTTTTGACTTTTTTATTTTTATTTCTTCTGGGTACATAATAGTTGTGTATCTTTATAGGGCGCATACGGTGTTTTGATATGGGCATACGATGCGGATTAATCAATTCAGGGTAATTGGCATATCCATCACCTCAGGCATTTATCATTTCTTTGTGTTAGAAATATTCTAATTCTACTATTTTGGTTATTTTAAGGTATATCCTAACTTATTGTTGGTTATAGTCACTTGTTGTGTTATCCAATATTGTTCATTCCATCAAACTTTATTTTTGCACCCATGAACCATCCCCACTTTGTCCTCCCCTGCCTGCTCCCCTCTCAGACTCTGAAAACCATCCTTCTACTCTCTGTCTTCATAAGATAAATTGTATTTAATATTTACCTCCCATATATGAGTGAGAACATACACGATTTATCTTTCTGTGCTCAGCTTATCATCACCTAACATAATCTCCTCTATGTTGCCTCTATGTTGCTGCAAATAGCGGGATTTCATTCTGTTTTGGTTGTATAATAATACATTGTATATATGTACCACAGTTTCATAATCTAGTTATTGATGGACTCTTAGGTTGATTTTACAGTTTGGATATTGTGAATAGTGCTGCAATAAACATGGGAGAGAAGATAATATTTTTGTTATAGTGTTCTCCCTTTCTTCCCTCACTCTCCAGGCTTGGTTGCTAGAGTTGAAAGAGGGGTGATGTGGTCACTCCCTTGTGGCCACCACAGCTAGGACTGTACCATGTCTACTGTGAAGCCAGCCCAATATCACTTGAAGCCCATAGTGACTGTTGCCTGGCTACTTCTGATGATTATCAAATCCCAAGGTCTCTTTAGTCAGCGGGTGGTGAATCCTGCCAGGACTATGTCATTCCTTTCAAGGCAGCATGTTTCCTTCTGGCCTTCTGTGCACCTAGAAATGCCATCTAAGGCTTAAAGTCAGAGACTTCTAGAATTTGCTTTGTACTTTATTTTGCTGTGTAAGCTGGTACCCATGTTGCAAAGTAAAGTCCTCTGAATTCTTCCTTTCCTTTCCCCAAGTGGAAAAGACACTCCCTGAGCTACTCTGCCTGGACTTGGGCAGAGGACACAATTAAAGCACTAGTGGTGTCCCACAGGGTCATGTGCATCCCAAGTCGATTGGCTGCAAGCCAGCACAGCCTCAGACATTGCCCAATGACTGCACTCTTTGTGACCCAATTTCCTTATGAATTTAGTCCATGCTTCAAGCTTTTATTTTGTCAGCTGGTGGTTGGGCTAGCCAGAAGTCAGGGTGGAGAATTTCTTTCTGGACAGACTGATCTAAATGTTCTCTCTGTCAGCACAGACAGAATTGTACCCTGTACTGTGTTCCCCTGTGTCAGGAAAGTTCTGGTTTCAATGTAAATTCTCACAATTATTTATTCTCCCTAGCCAGGGCACACAAATGCTCTTTCTAATTCTGTGTGCTGGCACAGCACTGCCCAGGAACGGGGAGGAGTGGCATAGGCAATGCCAGATTATCTTCTCTGCCCTCTTCTGGGCATTTTTCCTTCATGTAAATATTAAAGCTAGGCAGTATGATCACTCACCTGGTTTTTAGTTCTTCTGAAAGTGTTTGCTTGTAAGTGGTTGAATTTGGTGTCTGGGTAAAGGGAGGCTCAATGGAGCTTTCCACTCAACCGTCTTACTGTATGCTCTCTCCTATTTTATTTTTTGATACTGGCTATTACTAGAATACTATGTTTCTCTTTAATCTATATATACAAATTTTTACCCTATGGGTGCTGTCTTAATCCAGAGGTTTCTTTCCTTGTTTTCTACTTACTTAATTTTATTTCTAGGAATAATATCACGTATGCATCAAATTTGCTTCTTTTTCTCCTCTTTTATCTCTCTTCATTAACATTTTCTTTCCCTTTTTCTCTCACTCATTTTCTCTTTCATCTTTTTTTTATAACTTCTTTAAATTTATTAACAAATTTCAGGCCATGTGACAGATTTATTTACGTTGTACATTTCTTCTGATGTGACATTCATGCTTGCAGTGGCTTTTTCTCTTTCACTTATTTCCTCTTCTTGTTTAAATCACCTTATTACCTTTGCTCATCTTATTTTAATTTATCAACATCTCTTATTTGATTTCCCTTTTCCAGTAAAGAGTGTTTTCCTTATCATTTCCTGGCACTATGGAGAGCTATTTGAACATCTTTTGTATCCTAGAGTAATATTTCATCTGATATATACTTCTCTTTTATTTTGCTCCTCCTGATTTTTATAAACATCAATATCTATGCATAGGTCTTATAGAAGTACCATTTTAGCAATTATAAAGATCTCAATTGGGGAATGAGCTATATGCCAGAAAATCTTGTAGGAAACATAAGAGAGGAATGATCAGGGACTGTCTGCAACTTAACAGCACAGTTTGTTGCCCCTCCACTTTCTTACCCAGTTTTATGAGCTCTCTGTTCTAAAGACACATTGACTTTGGAATTTTGCAGCTAGGATGGTTCCTGAGGAACCCCAGCCAGTCACAGAAGCCTGTGTTATGATCTGGTGATTATCTTGCTCCCTCCATCCTTCACCTGGAAGCCTTCCAGACAGTTTTCCACAACCATAATCCTGAATTATAAACAACAAGATGATGTGCTTCAGTTTCTTTCTTTTTCTGCTCCAATTACCTGCCATTCTCTACTTTACATTCATCCTGTCCTTTGGGGCCAATAGGATTATTACAGTCTCAGAGAAAAGAAGAACTGTAGGAGAGGGAATTTTCAGCTAGAAACTATAGAGAGAGAAATGTCAGAGAACTTCAAATTTTGGGCTGTGACTTATATTTTTACAACCAGAGAACGATGTTCTGCTTGATTTATATTGATTTAACAATATACTATGAAAGTAGGATGTGTCTGAGATGCATACTGAAGACCACAGGTATAAGCTGGTGAAAGAAAGTTTTAAAAAACTTCCCACCAGATACTAGCATGAAATGGATGGATGTTGCCATCAGAACCTGTGAACTCTATCTGTCTAGATGCATAGGGATGCTAACTATCATAATGATGTTATACTTGGAGTTTAGTTCTGAGGTTTGTTTCTGTGGCACTCAGCACATGAAGTAGCATTCTCAGGTTACTAAATGTTGATGAAACTGGGAATATTTAATATAGATGCATTTTGTGGTGCCTCTCTTCCATTTTAGCAACCTAAATCAGGTCTCAGCCTAGCTATGTGAAAAGATTATCAGCTCACAGGTGCTTGCATTAAATGGTATAAACATAAGACATAAGAGCACAGTTCTTAGCATACAGGGTTTGCTTAGATGATATTTCTCAATTTTCCTGAAGTGATGATGTATTGTTGTAAACTTTGTTTTCTATAAACTGCATGTATTTTATAACAGAGTTTGAAGAAAAAAATGAAAAAAAATATAAGCAAAACAACAGAAAAGACAAAGGTATGCCCATCCAATCCTACTACCATGAGCAAATACATTAATGTGGTGTGTGTGTATATACAAATGTATTATTTCATCTTTTATGACTATAATAAAATCATAATGCAATTCTATTTTTAATTTTTTTACAAATCACTATATAAAGAATAATACATTTGTTTTCATACCAACAAAAACTATTTACAACGTCGTCTTTTAAAATTTCAGATTATTAAGGGGTACATATGATTGGAGTACATATGATTTGGCTACATAATTTGCTTATGTAAGGCTAATATCAGGGTTTTAGATGTGTCCTTCTTCCAGAAAGTATGTGATATACCTTTGCAATTTCCCATTGGGTGTGAATTTACCCATTTCCTTCCCCCTGTTTGAAGTTCATTGAGTTTTGCTCTCATATGTGCATATAATTGTTGACTTACTCCAGTTTAGTACTGAGTACAAACTGTTTTTCCATTCTTGTGATACTTTGCTCAGAAGAATGGTCTCTAATTCCATTTAGGTTGTTACAAAAGATATTAGGTCTCTATCTTTTTTATGGCTGAGTGGTGTTCCATCGTATACATGTACTACAACTTATTAATTCACTAATCTATTAATGGGCACCCAGGTTATTTCCACATCTTTGCAATTATGAATTTTACTGCTGTAAACATTCAAGCACAATCATATTTACAATAAAATGACTTTTTTCCCTTTGGGTAATTACCTAGTAATGGGATAGCTGAATGAAATGGTAGGTCAACCTTTAGTTCATTAAGAAATATCCACACTACTTTCTGCAAATTTGCACTAACTTGCAGTCCCACCAGCAGTGTAAGAGTGTCCCTTTCTCTCTGTATCCACATAAACATCTGTTGCTTTGAGACTTTATGCAACAGAGACTCATGAACCATTCTCACTAGGGTTAGGTGTGGTTGTGATTTCCATTTCTTTAATAATTAGAGACAGTGACATTTTTTTCATATGTCTGCTGACCATTAGTCTATCTTTGTAAGAAAAGTTCCTGTTCATGTCTCTTGCCCAGTTTTTGATGGGGTTATTTGATCTTGACTTGTTTATCTACTTGAGTTCCTTATAGATTCTAGTTATCAGCCCTGTAGGTACGTAGTTATCAACCACTAGTAGGTAGTCTTTTTGTTTTGTTTATTGTGTCCTTAGCTATTCAGAAACTTTTAAACTTGATCAGGTCCTATTTATTTAGGGGTTGTGGTGGCTTCGATTGCCAATGGGGTCTTCTTCATAAATTCTTTGCCTAAGCTGATATTCTTAAGAATTTTTCCTACACTTTCTTCTGGGATTCTTATGGTTTTAACGATGTCTTAGGTTTAAATCTTTTATCCATTATGAATTAATTTTTGTGAGTGGCAGAGACATAGAACTATGGAACAGAGAATCCAGAGATGAAACTAGCCTCATATGACAACGTATTTTTTAAAGTTCCTAATAGTCTATTATACTCTTTTCTCTTATCCATCATTTACTTTAGGTTAAAGTAATTGTTATTTTAATTAATCTTTTAAAGAATATTTTGCTTCATCACTTAGTGAAGTAAATTTAGAAGGGAAATTTTTCGTTTAAAGATCATACAAAATTTTAAGTCTTCTATTACATTTCATCAAAGTGCCCTTAACAAAATTTGCACTAATTTGTAATTCTGACTTATGTGAGGTTGTCTACCATTCTGTACCATCTCTGGCGATAGCTATGAATCAATAGTTATAAGTTAAAATCTAATTATGTGATAACTTTGTTTATAGTATTTCTAGTTTTAAAACTTACTGTAAATTAGAAAAAGCTTTATAAATTTAACAGTGGTTTACAAATATTTTTAATTAATTACCTGTGCAAATTTTCCACCATCTTTTTACTAGTCTGTTTTTTAAATGCATGATTGTGTGTATCATATAAACTCACATCCTAAAACTGAAACTTCCTTACCTAATATCTCTCCTTTTTTTTTTTTTTTTTTTTTTGTTATTTGCTTTTTAATTTACTCATGGAAGTTTTACACTAAAAGAAATATATTAGTTTTAGGTAATATGTCAGTATTCTATATGATTGTTTTTGAGACCACCATCATAATACAAAATACCTTCAACAACCCTAAGTTTTATCTCTGCTTCAATATTATAATTAATTTATTTTATTGCCATTAGATATTAATACACTTGTACTTATTTTGATGTTTGATAGGATTCTAACCTACCTCCCCAAATAGTTCAAATACTATTTTTATATTAATTTTTACTCATTGCTTAAAATTCCAATCGTATTTTATAAGTGGTTATAGTAAGTTCTTGGGTCTATTTCTCAATGGTGTAGTCATTTTCATTGTGCTATTTGTTTTTTCATGCACCAAGTTTTGCTTTTACTCCTCTTTCTCATTCCCAAAATTTTCAGTTTGCTGTTCTATCTTTATTTTTTTGCAGATGAACTAAATAATAATTTTGTCAAATTCTTCATACAATCACAATAGAATGCTAAGTAGACACAACTTGAATAGAATTAGCATCTATACTGTAATGGATCTATGTATCTAAGTATATGATAAACACATATGTTGGTATAAAAATTTTCTATTCATAAAATAATAAGCTGATGTGATTGTTAACACTCATTCTCAGCCAAATCAAGCCTGGTGATCAATAGGGTGACAGATGTTCCAGCCAGATAGCGCTCACATCCAACACTCATTTTCAAAAATATTATGTACATGTATATTTTCTTTTTTCATTGCTATAATGAGAGAGACCTACTCCCATTTTATGCTCATCAAATTTTTTACAAGCCATTCATGTCTGTGTATCATTACCTAAACTATCCTCTTGTTGTATGATCTTAGTTCTAATAGTATTGCCATTTATTATTTTTAGTTATTAAATACACACTAATGCTAAAAGTAACTATTACTTAGTGTGGATGTATTATATGCCACACATTGCACTACACATTTGGCACTCCTTCAATGAAAATGAATGATAATTTATACCACTTACTATATATGCCTAATTGCAATGTGCTAGGCAAGAACAACTAGGCCAATGTCCAGCCATAATGTTTGTGCCCAATTTTGACTCTTAACTTTATTGGGAATGCAACACTTATTTTACTATTAAGTTAAATATCAAGTATTCATTTAAGGTAGAATGCATAACTAATATGCTCTTTATTACAATGAGAAAGTTTATAAAGTATATGAGTTAAATCAATACTTTCAGTATTTTCAATCATATATATAGGATTGCATTTATATTGCAATAAACCAATATATTATAGTCCTATTAATAGACCTTATATATTAATAATACCAATAATGAGGTGATTTCAAGATTTCTAAAATACTATGATAACTTTTATTCTTAAAACTAATACAATATTTTAATGTCATATTAATTTCTTGGCTAAAGAGATTTTTGTTCCTAGAACATTTTTTTTTTCTTTTTCTTTCTTTTTTTTTTTTTTAGAGACAGAGTTTCACTTTGTCACCCTTGGTAGAGTGCCTTGGTGTCACAGCTCCCAGCAACCTCCAGCTCTTGGGCTTAGGAGATTCTCTTGTCTCAGCCTTCTGAGTAGCAATATTTTTCTTTATTAAACATGCACAAGATTTTTGAGTGTCTGGATTGTATTACAAAGTAAAACTGAATCATTTCTCCAATGAGATCTGTTATCAAGAAATTTTACACTCATCAAAATTAATTGGAAGGTATTATATAATTTTGTTTTGTTTTAGAACATATAAAGAGAAAAGAAATTATCTAATATAATTTATTCAGAAAATCCTTTGGATAAGATCATTAAGGCAGTAATATTAATATTTCATCCTGAATTTGAAAAATTATTGCTCTGTTTAGGTACATGAATTTTTTTGAGTCAATGTCATAATTTATAGCTCTTTATAGGTTCGATCTTCATTCACAATTGTGGTCATATCACGTTTCTTATTGGTAACATTGTTTATTTTATTTGTTCTTGTCTTCCTAAATAATTCAAGAAAATACTTATCTTCTCTATTAGTTTTTCTTAAGATAAATTTCGCCTTTGAGTTTTCATTTTTACTATTGTTTTCACAAATTTGTGTATGTTTTTTAAGATATTTTCTGTCTGTGGCTTGTTTTTTCTTTCTCTTAACAGTGTCTGTCCCATAAAAATACTTGTTTTTTTAAGTAAATCTAATTAATTGTGTTTATTATGCTTTTGGTTCTATATCTAAAAAATTATCATTAAACCCAAAGTCAAATGGATTTTCTCCTTTAATTTCTTACACATGTCTTAGAAGTTTTGCATTGTATATTTAGGTCTATGATTCTCTTAGAGTGAAAAAGATCTAGGATCTGTATCTACAATTTTTTTTTGTACACGTATACACCCTTGTTACAGCACCATTTATTGAAAAGACTATTCTCTCTCCAGTGAATTACCTTGGTTCCTTTGTCAAAGATTAGTTGGTGATATTTGTGTGAGATTATTTCTGGGCTCTCAATTTTGTTTAATTGATCTGTGCATTCATTCATTCTTTTTTTTTTTTGTGACAGAGCCTCAAGCTGTCCCCCTGGGTAGAGTGCTGTGGCATCACAGCTCACAGCAATCTCCAACTCCTGGGCTCAAGCGAGTGTCCTGCCTCTGTCTCCCAAGTAACTGGGACCACAGGTGTCCGCCACAATGCCTGGCTATTTTTTTTGGTTGCAGCCATCATTGTTGTTTGGTGGGCCCGGGCTGGATTCAAATCCACCACCTTAGGTGTATGTGGTTGGTGCTTCAGCCACTTGAGCCACAGGCACCAAGCCTGTGCATTCATTCTTTAACCAATACCACACTGTCTTGATTGCCATAGTTTTATAGTAAGTTGAAGTCAGTAATATAATTCTTTGAAATTAATGCTTTCATTTTAGTATTATTTTTCTATTTAGCTCTTTTTCACCTTCCCTCATAAACTTTGGGATCAATTTGTCACTATCTTAAAGTTAAAAGTAACTTGCCTCTATTTTGATAGGTATTACAAGAGTCCGTAGATCACACTGAAGAACTGACATCTTAACAATATCAAGTCTTCCAAACTGCATTTATTTAGATCTTCTTTGATGTGTTTCATGAGTTATGCTATTATCAGCATGTAGAATCTGTACATGTGTTTTTAGATTTATATGTAAGTATTTAATTTTGTAGGGAGTGCTATTGTAAGTGATATTGATTTTTAATTTTAGATTCCAGTTGCTCTTGCTGGCATACAACAAAGTAAATTTTTTTTATATATTAACTTGTCTCCTGTGACCTACCTATACTCATCGCTTATTCTAGGAGTTTGTCTAATTCTTTGAGATTTTCTAAATAGAAAATCATTTCCTCTGACAACAAAATTTTATTCTTTTCTTCCTAGTCTGTATTAATTGTATTATGTTTTCTTCTCTAGGCTTATCTTGGGATTACTGCAGTATTTAGGGATTCTAATATGATGTTGAATGGATTGGTGAGAGAGGTTATCATTTTGTTCTATATCTTAGGGGGCAATCTTATTTCTCACAAATAAGTCTGATATTACCCTTATTTTGTGGTATATAGTAGTTCCTTTCCCCTTTTCCATAGGGAATATGATCTAATAACATCAGTGAATGTCTGAAAGGATAGGTAATACTGAATCCTTTATACTGTGTTTATTTCTACACATACATACCTATAAGCCTGTTCATATTCTTCCATTATTTTGAGTGAGCTTGGCAGTTTATGTCTCCAACGAAATTTCTCCATCGTATCTGAATTATTAAACATTAGGCCATAGGTTGTTTGTAATATTACTTCACCGTCCTTCTAATATCCATGGAATTGTTATCACTTCTGATATTAGGAACTTGTTTTCTTTATTTTTTTCTTAGTCAACCTACCAAGAGATTTACTGATGATCTTGACCTTATCAGAGAAATGGCTTTGGTTTTATGAATATTTTCTACTGTTTTTCTGTTTTCAATTGTATTGATTCTTAGTTTAGTTTTTATTATTTACTGAATTCTGCTTGGTTTAAGTCTAAATTGAGATCTTTTAATATTTTCTTATAAATTAGGTTATGGATTTTAGGTCTTTCTTTCCAAAATAGTCACTTAAGTTTATTAATTTCCCCTTTAAGTACTACTATCATTGCATCCAAAAATTTTGATAAATGGTGTTTTCATTTTCATTTAATTCAAATTAAATTTCTCTTGAAACACTTTATTTTGATCCATGTTTTATGTTGAAGTGTGCTGTTTAATTTCTAAATGTTTGGGAGATTTTCCAGTCATCTTTCTCTCATCAATCTCTAGTTAAATTCCATTCTGGTATGACAACACATTTTGTATAATTTCTATTATGTTACAACCAAACAACAGTGATGACTGCAACCAAAAAAATAGCCAGGCATTGTGGCGGTTGCCTGTGGTCCCAGCTATTTGGGAGGCGGAGACAGGAGATTCGCTTGAGCCCAGGAGTTAGAGGTTACTGTGAGCTGTGATGCCACAGCACTCTACCCAGGGGGACAGCTTGAGGCTCTGTCTCAAAAAAAAAAAAAAAAGATTTTTTTATGACCCATGATGTCATCTATCTTGGTGAATGTTTCATATGAGCTTGATATGAATGTGTATTCTGTCATTGTTGGAGAAGTCTATAATCTATATCAATTAGATCACATTGATTGATAGTGCTCCTCAGGTCTACTATATCCATGTTGAAATTCTGCCAGTTTGATCTATAAATTAGTGAAGAAGAATATTGGTGTCCCTAACTATAATAGTGGCTTGCTTATTTCTCCTTCAAGCTCCATGAGTTTTGCCTCATGTGTTTTTTTTTTTTTATTCTATTCATAAATATTAAGGAACATTATATATCCTCAGACAACTGGTCCCTTTATCATTATGTAATACTCCTCTTTATCCCTGACAATTTTCCTTGTTCTGAACACATATTTGTTTAAAATTAATGCAAGTGCTCCAGCTCTTAGTGAGATAAATTCCTCTATTCTCTTATGTTTAATCTGCCCAATTCTACTTAAAGTATCTTGCTTATAGACAGCATATAGTTGAGTCTTGTTAATTTTTTATTCGTTCTGACAACCTCTGTATTTTAGTTGACATACGCATGCCATTTGTACTTAAGCTGATTGTTTATATTGTTATAATAGTATGTACTATGTCTGTGGCAGTTTTATATTTGTTGCATTAGTTTTTTAACTTTTCATTTTTTAAACTTCCTCTGGTTTTAATTGAATGTTTTATATGATCCCATTTCATTTCCTCTCTTATCATATGAATACATTATACTGCTTACCTGAAAACATTTAGTAGTTGTTCTAGACACACACATATGTACACACACACGTTTTATTAATCTAAGCCAACCCAGACACATTCTATCACTTTAGGTATAGTGCAGGGATCTTATACCAGACTATTCTCCATTTTTTCCTCCCATCCCCAGCCCAGGCCACCAAACAACAATGATGGCTGCAACCAAAAAAAAAAAAAAAAAAAAAATGGCCAGGCGTTGTGGCGGGCGCCTGTAGTCCCAGCTACTTGGGAGGCTCAGGCAGGAGACTCGCTTGAGCCCAGGAGTTGGAGGTTGCTGTGAGCGTGATTTGATGGCACTCTACCCAGGGGGATAGCTTGAGGCTCCATCTCAAAAAAAAAAAAAAAAAAAATATATAAATATATATATATAAAAAAAGAATTTGACACAAAGAAAAGCAAAAAAAAAAATTTAACAAAGTAAATAAACTTAGCATTTTATAAAACATGAGTTTTAAAATTTTGTGTGACTCATTTATACAAAAAGGGAAAGATTTTTGTTAAAGCCATCAACCAATTGTACATAAAGTATAACATCTTTCTAGCAATGCCAAAAACTTAACAAGTAAAAGTGTTAAGAACTGTGACTTTTACTTTATTTTTAGATATACTCATTCAATATAAGACAAACTGGGTGAGTGTTGTCTCAAAATATTTCTATAGATTTTAGAAATAATGTTGCTACACAATCTAAAACATAGAACGATGTCACAGATGTTATTGGATCTTTTGCATCTGTCAAAGAAGAATTTTAGCAGATATAGTTTTTATTAAGACTGACAGTGTTCCAGATGTGGTAGGTCAATAATCTGGATTTTCTGTCAGTTTAAAATAAGAGTTGGATATTTTATTGTCCCACTGTATTATACATTTTAAGAAAATTTTGCTCAATTTTCTATACCTGATGATAAGAAAAATATAGTGGATACATTCATTAAAATGGATCAGTATAAACACTAAGTGCTATAACTTATCAACAATTTACAAAAATATCAGTAGAAATAGAAGAAAATAGAGGATTATCTTTCCATGTGCTTGCTGGTTGAACTGAGAAAGACATTTGACAGATTTATTTTATAGCTAACTTCAAGTCAATATTTTATTGAAACAAAGGATTGTTTGTTCAGTCAATTTTCAATTGTGTAAATTCTTTGAACAAGTGAGGAGTTAAATAATTCAAATATTCAAAATATCAAAGAAAAAAAGGCAGTATAATTTATTTTCACATTGATACCACATTGCATACAAATGAGCTAAATGTGAAGGGCTAAAGAAAATAATTGCTTATTTATTACATAGATAGAAAAGTATATGAATCTGCCCTGAAATTTTATTATAAGATTAGTAATTTTAGATATTTTTCTTTCATTAATATGCAAAAGGTTTTAATAATTAATAGTGTTGTGTAAATTGACTTTAGAAAACTACAAGAACATCCAAAAATGTTTTATTTACATTAATAATTATATAGTATCTTTTCCATGTTTAGAATATGCCTTTAATTTGATGCTAACAAAACTGAGTTTTTATATGAGGTGATATAAATAGTCTTGAAACTCATATTTTTACTTCTAAGCCAACCAAAATATTCTAGAAACTATATGCCAATTTTGTCAACGTGAATACAAATATTAAAGGGAAATTTTTTGTTATTCAATTCAGATTTTGCAAAATTTTTAATTATGTTTGGAATAAATTTAACTTATAAGTTCACTATTTTAAATATGGAAGTTATAAACCCTAACTACAGATCACATATTATGATAAAAGTTCAGTAATCAAATTGAGGTGGGCTGAAGCACACATTAGATTTTGAAGATAGTACAAAAAGCATAAAATATCTTATATGTATTTATTACATGCTAAAATAAAAATATTTTGGATATATTGGTTTACATATAACATTATATGCCAAAATTGGCCACTAGAAAAAAAATAAAATTGCCTTTGTGATTCATATTATATTTCTTTCATATAGTATCAGTTTAAACAAGAAACAAGGTTTGTACCAGACTATTGGGCATTGCCTATGGCTCAAGGAGTAGGGTACTGGCCCCACATGTCAAGAGTGGCAGGATCAAACCCAGTCCCAGCCAAAAAAAAAAAAAAAAAAAGAAAGAAATGGAAATGAGAAAAGTGGAGAAATGACAGATGTATTAATGGGCAAAACCTATAGGACTTATTGATGGATTTGAATAATGAGTAGAAAGGAAAAAAGGAGAAAGAGATAAGCAAGAATGACTTCCAGGTCCCTGGCTTGACTACCTTGGTAGATGGTGGTGCTATTACCTGAGATGGGTCAAGTACAGAAAGAATAAATTTAAGGGTTAAATAGTTCAATTTGGGGATCAAATATGCCAGATTTCTATTTCTGAGTACTAGATATTTTAAATACATAATTGCAGAGGTTCTGAATGATAGCATCATCCCCAGAAATCCACTGGGAAGCATCTAGAATGAGGGCAAATCACCTGTACCACATAGCAAGCCAGAGTTCCAGTACTGATAAGGATCAATCTATTTTGATATGATCATACCTTTAATCCACCAGGAATCCCAAATGAGAAACATGGTGTTTATTATGACCCCTTCTTTTTGGCAGGACTTGAATTCCATTTTTCTGTTCCCAGCACTATGAAATTGCTAAAATTCCATTCTTTTCAGCTATTGTCTGAATAGTATTTATACTTAACACCCTTGGGAAAAGTCAACCTCACTGACTGGATGGAAAACAACGACAACAAAATAAAAATAAAAATAACAAAATGCAACTCGAAGAGCCCCAATGCAATTTCACCTTATCTGCTCATCTAGCCAAAGAGAAAAACAATCATGGGACAGAATCAATGGAAAAACTCTGGCAACATGAATAATCAGAATAGATCAACTCCACCACTGAATGACAAAGCAGACTCACCAGAAGATCACATTCATAAACAAATGGCTGAGATGTCAGAAATCAAGTTTAGAATTTGTATGGCAAATAAGATTAACAGAAGTAAAGTTGGAATTAGAAATTCTAAGAATAATTCAAAATTACTCTCAAGAATTCAATAAATTCAAAGACAAAATCACCAAAGATTTTGACACATTCATAAAAGAATCTGCAGTCATCCAAGATATGAGAAATACAGTAGAATCCCTCAGTAACAGAATGGAGCAGACAGAAGAAATGATTTCTAATATTGAAGAAAAAGCTTTTTAACTCTCCCAAATGCTCAAAGAGGAAGTGACATGGAGAGCAAAAATCGATCATTCTCTCAGAGAGCTGTGAGACAACTCCAAAAAAGCAAACATTCACATTATAGGAATTCCTGAAGATGACAAGGTTGCTCTGAAAGGCACAGATGTCTACTCCAAGAGATAATTGGGGAGAAACTTCCCAAACATGGCAGACATACTGAAATTCAGATAGCAGACAGTTTCAGAACCTCATGCCTCAATCCAAATAAAGCATCTCCCAAACACATTATAATTACCTTCACCAAAGTTAATATGAAGGAGAAAATTCTGCAAGCAGCTGGATATAAGAAAATCATAACCTACAAGGGGAAGAATATTAGAATGACTGCATATCTTTCTGCTGAAACTTTTCAAGCCAAAAGAGGATAGTCACTGACCTTCAACCTCCTAAAACAAAACAACTTTTGACCCAGGATCCTGTATCCAGCAAAACTGAGTTTCATTTATGATGGAGAAATTAAATACTTTAATGACATTCACATGTTGAAATTTGCCATAACTAAACCAGCTCTCCAGGATATTCTCAGACCCATCCTCCATGATGCTCTACCATCAAAAGAAACTCACTCAGAAACTTTTGATCAAATTCCATCCACAGTGGTGAAAGGATTAAAAATGTCCACTGGACTTTCAAAAATCTTAACATCCAAAACACTACCAGGATTATCACTTCTTTCAATTAACGTGAATGGTTGAAATTGTCCTTTAAAGGGCACAGGTTGGCTGACTGGATACATAAATTCAGACCAGATATCTGTTGCATACAGGAATCTCATCTCACCTTAAAGAATAAATATAGACTCAGGGTGAAGGAATGGTCGTCAATAAGTCAGACAAAAGGAAATTAGAAAAAAGGAGTTGTTACAATTTTATTTGCAGGTACAACAGGCTTTAAACCAACAAAAGTAAGGAAAGATAAGGATGGTCACTTCATATTTGTTAAGGGAAACATTTAACATGATGAGATTTCAAATATTAACCTTTACGCACCCCACCAGAATGCTCCTCAATTTATAAAAGAGACCCTAACAGAAATGAGCAACTTGATATCTTCCAGCACCATAATAGTCAGATATTTTAACATGCCTTTTGCAGTGTTGGATAGATCCTCCCAATAAGAAACTAAGCAATGAAATTTTAGACTTAACTATTAAACAATTGGATTTAATAGATATCTACAGAATATTTTATCCTAACAAAATTGAAAACACATTTTTCTCATCAGCCCATGGAACATCCTCCAAAACTGATCACATCTTAGATCACAAGTCTCACCACAGCAAATTTAAAAGAATAGAAATTATTCTATGTATCTTCTCGGACCTTCATGGAATAAAAGTTGAAATCAGTCAAAACAGGAATCTGCATACTCATACAAAAACATGGAAACAAAATAACCATATGCTGAATGATACCTGGGTTATAGATGAGCTCAAGAAGGAAATTACCAAATTTCTGGAACAAAATGATAATGAAGACATGAATTACCAGAATCTCTGGGTTACCATAAAGGCAATCCTAAGAGGGAAATTTATAGCATTGCAAGCTTTCCTCAAGAGAACAGAAAGATAGGAAGTCAACATCTTAATGGGACATCTCAAGCACCTGGAAAAGGAAGAACATTCGAACCCCAAACCCAGCAGAAGAATAGAAATAACAAAAATTAGAGCAGAATTAAATGAAATTGAAAACAAAAGAATTATACAAGAGAACAATGAATCAGAAAATTGTTTTTTTTTGAAAAGGTAAATAAAATAGATAAAACTTTGGCTAAGCTAACCAGAAACAAAAAAGTAAAATCCCTAATTTCATCAATCAGAAATGACAGAGGTGAAATAACAATAGACTCTTTAAAATTCAAAAAATTCTTAATGAATATTCCACAAACTCTGTTTTCAGAAATATGAAAATCTGAAGGAAATAGACCAATATTTGGAAGCACACCACGTTCCTAGACTTAGCCAGAAAGAAATGTTGAACAGGCCTATACCAAGTTCTGAGTAACATCAACTATACTAAATCTCCCAAAAAAGAAAAGTCCAGGACCAGATGTCTTCACATTAGAATTCTACCAAACCTTTAAAGAGAAACTAGTACCTATATTACTTAACCTTTTCCAAAATAGAAAAAAAAGGAGTACTTCCTAACACATTCTATGAAGCAAATATCACCCTGATCCCAAACTAGGAAAAGACCCAACAAGAAAAGATAATTATAGACCAATATCTTTAATAAATATTGATGCAAAAATATTCAATAAGATCCTAGCAAACAGAATCCAGCAATACATCCAACAAATTATATACCACGAACAAATGGGTTTTATCCCAGACTCTCAAGGCTGGTTCAATATACATAAATCTATAAATATAATACATCACATAAAATAAAAATCAAAGACCATATCATTCTCTCAGTTGATTTAGAAAAAGCTTTTGATAATATCCAGCATCTTTTCGTGATCAGAACACTTAAGAAAATAGGTATAGAATGGATATTTCTTAAACTGATAAAGGCCATCTACAGCAAACCCACAGCCAATATCAGATTGAATGGGATAAAATTGAAAGCATTTCCACTCAGGTAAGAAATCAGGCAAGGTTTATCCACTGTCTCCACTGCTTTTTAACATTGTAATGGAAGTCTTAGCCATCTTAATCAGACAAGAGAAGGCAATCGAGGGTATCCAGATAGGATTAGAGATCAAACTTTCACTCTTCGCAGATGATATGATTGTATACCTGGAAAACTCAACTACAAAGGTCTTTGAAGTGATCAAGGAATACAGTAGTGTCCCAGTATACAAAATCAATACCAATAAAACAGTCGCATTTATATACATCAACAATAGTCAAGCTGAAAAAACAGTCAATGACTCTATTCCCTTTACAGTCTGGGCGTCTATCTAACAAAGGACACAAAAGACCTCTATAAAAAGAACTATGAAACTCTGAGAAAAGAAATAGCTGAAGATGTTAACAAATGGAAAAACATACCAGGCTCATGGCTAGGAAGAATCAACATTGTTAAATTGTCCATACTACCCAAAGCAAGCTATAGATTTAATGTAATCCTTATTAAGGACCGCTGTTATACTTTAAAGATCTGGAAAAATTGTACTTAGTTTTATATGGAAATGGAAAAAAAACCTTGAATAGCCAAGAAATTACTCAGAAATAAAAACAAATCAAGAGGAATCATGCTACCATACTTTAATCAAGTGATTAAAACAGCATGGTACTGACACAAAAATACAGAAGTAGATGTATGGAACAGAATCTAGAAACAAGAGATGAACCCAGACAGTTACTGTCATTTGATCTTTGACAAGCCTATCAAAAATATAAATTCTGGGAAAGATTCTCTATTTAACAAACTGTGCTGGGTGAATTGGCTGGTGACTGGACACACACCTTTCACCTTTAACAAAAATTGACTCTCACTAGATAAAAGATTTAAACTTAAGGCATGAAAACTATAAAGATTCTTGAGACAGTGAAGGAGAAACACTTGAAGAGATTTTCCTGAGAGAATACTTTATGAGGAGGACCCCCCAGGCAATTGAAGCAATACCAAGAATACATTACTGGGATCTGATTAAACTAAAAAGCTTCTGCACTGCCAAGTACACAGTAAGTAAAGCAAGTAGACAGCCCTCAGAATGGGAGAGGATATTTGCAGGCTATATTTCCAACAAAGGTCTGATAACCAGAATCCACAGAAAACTCAAACTTATTAATAAGGAAAGAACAAATGACTCCATTTTATTGTAGGCAAGAGAATTGAACAGAAGCTTCTCTGAGGAAAACAGGTGCATCGTCTATAGAGACATGAAAAATGCTCATCATCTTTAATCATCAGAGATATGCAAATCAAAACCACTTTGAGATTTTATCTAAAACCAGTAAGTGTAGCCCACATAACAAAATCTCAAAACTACAGATGTTGGCGTGGACGTGGAGAAAAGGGAACACTTCTGCACTGCTGGTGGGAATGCAAGCTAATACGTTCCTTTTCGAAAGATGTTTGGAGAACACTCAGGGATCTAAATGTACACCTGCCATTTGATCCTGTAATTCCACTACTAGGTGTATATCCAAAAGACCAAAAATCACTTTGCAACAAAGATATTTGCACCAGATTGTTCATTGCAGCTCATTTCGCAATTGCCAAGTTATGGAAGAAACCCACATGCCCATCGACACATGAATGGAATAATAAATTGTGGTATATATGCACCATGGAATATTATGCAGCCTTAAAGAAAGATGGAGACTTTACCTCTTTCATGTTTACCTGGATGGAAGTGGAACATATTCTTCTTAATAAAGTATCTCAAGAGTGGAAGAAAAAGTATCCAATGTACTCAGTACTTTTATGAAATCAATTTATAATTACTCACACTTTATTATGAAAGATAGATCATAACTATAGCCCAGGATGAAAGAGAGAAGTGGAGGGGGAAGGGAAGGGAGGAGGGAGGTTTGATAGAGGGAGGGTAAATGGGGGGACCACACCTATGGAGCATATTGCAAGGGTACAAGTCAAATCTATCAAGTATAGAACATAAATGTCTTAACACAATAATTAAGTAAATGAGGTGAAAGCTATATTAATTAGTTTGATGTAAACACTCCAAATTGTATAAAAAATCAATACAGTGCAGTTGCATCAATATATTCATGATCTATGTGTATATGACTTCATAAAAGGAAAAAGAAAAAAAAAAAACATAAAAATGTTAGGCTCACTTCTCACCAATTTCATTATTCAAAGCAAAAGTCCAATCATTTACATATCATGGAACCAATCATTCTGGCATGATATTGCTCCAACAACTGTCATCTGCATGTCACAGTTTCTCTTCCATCTGCCCACTCTAGATTTTCATTCTTTTGTGTTTACATCATTTGTACCACAATATTTTGGTAAAGTATTTTGTATATAGAATATGTTTAGATTTTGATTTTTTAACCAAATCTGAGAATATTTGTTTTTTATCTAGAAGTTATCATCAAATCTCAATATTTTGATAACTAACAGGCACCATCTTAGTTTCTACTTTATACAGTATGGTATAGAACATGATATTTTGATATAAAGTAAGTACTTTTTTGATGCACATATACGTAAGTGAAGTTATTACTATACTCAAGCAAATAAAATACCTATCATCCTTTTCCTTTTTTTCCTTTCCTTTCTTTCCTTCCTACCTTCCTTTCTTCCTTGCTTTCTGTCCATTTATCAATTTTGTGGAAATAGTACCTAAAATCTACTCTTTTGGCAAATAATATATAATATTTCTAACCATAGCCCAACTTGGGTATGCATTAGATCTCTGAAACTTACTCATCCTATTATATAAATATAGATACAACTATAACTTTGTACCCTTTATTTCTATTTCTCTCCAACCTCCCCCCATCTCTAATAACCACTATTTTAATGTTTCTATATATTCAATTATTTTTCTTCTTCTTCTTCTTCTTTTTTTTTTTTAGACTTCGCACATGAATGAGATCATGCAATATTCTTCCTTCTGTGTCTGGCTTAGTTCACTTAGCACAAGATCCTCTAGTTTCACCTATAGTGGCTTAAATGGCAGATTTTTCTTAAGGCTGAATAATATTCCACTGTGTGTGTGTGTGTTTATTTGTGTATTCTTTATGCATTCACCTATTGATGGACACTTAGATAATTGTCATATCTTGGCTATTTTAATAATGCTGCAATGAACTTGAGAGAACAGTATCTTTGAGGTGATGATTTTATTTCCTTTTAGTATTTACCTAGAGGAGGGACTGCTGGGTCATATGGTGGTGCAATTTTTAAATTTTTTAGGAATCTCCACACTATTGTCCACAGTGAGTATTCTTATCTACCTTCCTACCAATAGTGTACAGGGATTTCTCCCTCCACTACCTTGTCAGTACCTGCTATTTCTTGTCCTTTTGATAAAACCCATGCTACCCAGTACGAAATGATATCTCATTTTGACTTTATTTTCCATTTCCCTGATGATTAGTGGTATTGAGCACCTTTTCATGTGACAATTGGCTAATTTTTCGTCTTCCTGGAAGAACTTTCCATTCAGGTCCTTTGCTCATTTATTGAGTTTTTTTTTTTTTTCTTTTTTTGCTACTGAGTTTATTGTACACTTTGGATATCAACCCCTTATTAGATATATGGTTTGAAAATATTTCCTCCTGATCTTTAGGCTGCCTTTTATTTTGTTGACTATTCTTTTGCTATGGAGAATCTTTTTAGTTTGATATATTCTCCCTTGTTCTTTTTGTTTGTTTGTTTGTTTTGCTTTTTTGCCTTTGCTTTTGAGTTTTACATTTTTTCCATGCCTCTTTCCATTTTAAAGTCCATTTCTTCCCCTACGGTTTAAATAATATATATGTATTTTTCTTATTGATTTGTAAATTATTAATCTTGTTATTTTGGTGTCAGTTACCTTTAATAAAAAAGCAAAAAACCACTACATATGTATTTTTATATGTATGAAGAGTAATTGATCATTTAATATTAGTTTTTCACCTTATACTTCTGTGTCAATTTTCCCCCTTTAATGTATGAATATTCAGAGGCTTTATAGAGGATGCTTTTCTTATTTGCCTCATATTGGTTCTCCTTCGGGAATCATTTCTTAAATTTTTATTATCTTATATATTATTAACAAATAATGGGACATAGATTCTATTTTTATATGTTTTGTTCTCTGTAATCCTTGTTCCTCCCAAAGCTATGCGTTCCTCATTCACATTTTTGTTTTGATTTAGTCTTGTTGGGCGTTATATTTCTTCAGATAACACTTTCAGGAAAAAAACAAGGATCATAAATTATGTGAATATTCCTAGATATCTGGATTAACTTTTTTTCTCCTTGGCACAGAAACAATAACTTATTTCCAGATATAATTTCTTTTCCTTCAGACTTTAGGCAACAGAAATTTTCCTTTTTGCTTTCTTTTTTGCTAGTAGTGTATGCATAAAATTCTTTGGCTGAGAAGTTTTCATTGTAGACAGCTGGGCAATAATATTTTTTACTGTGTGTGAGAGAGTGTCTGAGTGAGTAAGTGAGTGTGTGTGAGTGCTTTCCTTGGAGAAAAACAATTTGAACTTTTCAAAATGTTACCATGTGTTCATTTCTTTTCTTTCATTTAGCCTGGATCTCAGTATTTTCTACTAACCACATATATACACTATTCTCAAAATTATTTAATACTATTTCTTTGAATATTTCTTTCTCCTTTTCTTTTTACAAAAATTGTTTTCATTACACGCATAATGACACAGATTGCTGAGCTAAACCACAGATGATTTCACACCTTTCCAAAACAAGTCACATTACAATGCCTCTGTCTTTTTTTATAAGAAAAGGAATATATTCAGTTAACATTTAAAAATATATAGAGAGAGAGATGAGAAAAGTAAAACCCAGAAGGGTAAGTAATTTGTGTCAAACAGTGTTTCATATTATACAAGGGGGGAGGGGAAAATCCTGAGAATATAACTCTCTAAACATAGGTGCATTTTTTTCTAATAATTCTCATTCTTCAAATTTTTGATATTCATAAACTTTGTTCTAAAATAAACTTCAGGAAGAAAACTCTGCAAGTCCAATACATCTCAAGAGCGGCACTTTGGAGACTAGCAGGTCTCAGTGAATAGGGCTCATACGCTTGCCGGCAAGGAAAGGAATCATTTGTAAATTCCTTTGCATGTGGCTTTGCAATGTGGCTTCCAAGGGAAGACTGCTTTTTTAGTAAGGCATCATTGCAGTACCAAAGCAGTCATCAGTGTATGCAAATTCCCGTGGGCACAAAAAAGGGACCTTTTAAGCTGCCTATTACTTTATTATTGCTGAAAGAAAAGAGAAAGCAGAGCATAAAGGGAAAAGGGAGGTGGGGAGAATTAAGGATCTAATAACAGTGAGAGCTTGCTGCCCAGGTTGTGTCTCTTGCTGTGTTTGAATGATTTTTCTTTGTCAACAGCCTTGCACTGAGCTATTTTTAGTATCTCTTTAATAATTGAGCTGTAGCAATTGTGCTCAGCAGCTGGAACAGGCAGGGAAAATAGCAGCTCAAAGAAATAGTGCAGCAGGGTCATAATTTAAGTCAAGCTGCATTATGGAGCACACCTCTCTCAAAGGTAGAATGCTAAGGTAAAAAGAAAAAAAAGTAGAAAGAAAGAAAGAAAGACAAAAGGTGTTATGGATAGTGAGTTCTCTTTTTCTCCTCATTTTTTTTTTTTTAAATAAGCCTGAAATGGTGCCCCTCTGGGCAGGTTCTTTTGATGGCAAAGAAAGTGGAGAAGGAGGGCGTTGCTACTTTATGTGGCATGGCAAGCAGGCTAGGGAAACTTAGATTGCCAGCGGAGTCGGTGCTTTCCTCATTCCTAGGGCTGGGCCTGCACACCAGCACAAAACCCACAACACTGCATGTGACATGAATGTAAAAAAGTTGGGAGAGGGTGTGTGATGAAGAAGGAAATCTCACACATCCCAAAGGTAGGAACTAGATATTTTTTAGACAATGTAATTGGGTTTTGCACAGTCCTATTCTTAGATCCATCATCAAAAACATGATTCGGACCATCAATCCTATAGGACTGGTGCACATCTCAGTCTGCTGAAATAGCTGGCTTTACATTCTTAGGTCTCTTTTAGGTAGAGCCTGCAGAGCCCAAAGTAGACACTTGCCAAACGGAGATTTATATTACGTAGGTGTCCATATATTTGATCAGTGAAGACATTCAGCCTGGGTAATTTAAGAAAGTTAAATACATAAATAAATTAGTAATCAAAATTATCCCCACTTAATTAAATGATCAAAATAATTAGCCACCAAATTGCTTACATCCTCTTTGGACCAGGCAGAGACTGCTGAGAAACAAAGCACACAACATTTCAAACATTTTCCACTGACATTTTCTCTCATTTTTTCTCTTCTCTACTATTATATACTCTTTGCCCTTCAGTGCCTCATTTTTTTTTTTTCTTGCTTGCCCCCTCTTCATTGCATCTGCCCTTTTATCTCCCCTCTGCTTTCTGGCTGAGGTTTTAGGCTAGAACCCAGGCAAGGGGAGAAAGTTCTCAGGCTGAGCTGGGTTGATGTGACATTCCATCCGGTAGAGGTCAATGTGGCAAAGAGTTTCCCCTAGTACCCAGACATATACACAGGCTCCTAGCAAGATATAGCAAAAGTGAATGGCTATCCACCATTGCTTCTATGGAAAAGAAACTATATTCCCACCAGCATCTGTGTCCTTTAGTTATTAAAATACCTTTTAGCTTAAAACTAGTTTAAAGGAATTTAAAAGTGGAAATCCAGTACAACAACAACAACAAAAAATTGCATACATTTCTTAAGTATCAGGCTAAATATTAATTCATATTTCCTTTCAAATAGAAAGAAAAAAGAAGGGGGTAAGAAAGTTGGTTAAAATGTCAGTCTTGACATAGAGGTTTAAATACTCGACATAGACTTTTAAGTCTCTAGTTGGTGAAAAGGAGGACGTTTCCGTTCTGATAGACCTGAACAACCAAATGAACCCACTTGGATCAGCATAAAACCTGATATATCAGAACTCACTTTTTTAAAATACCAAGGGTGCCAAAAATGTATACACATTTTAAGAAAAGAAAAAAAACCTGTTCTTAACTTGTAATACTGAAGTCACATTTGACTTCTGCAATAACAAATACAAGATATAATACACAAGATAACAAATGTTATCAGTATATATTGAATATTACACTTTTAATAGTTTTCTTCCCTTCTTAAAACATGCATATCTTTTTTTTGGCACTTCATGTATGAACTCATTCTATAATAATTGGATTGTAATAGAGAAACAATTTTATAGGATTGCTTGCCTGAAAACACTTTCAGTAAATACAGAGACAATGAGGGAATATTGCCATGATTGTCTTTGGTTTGTTTGTTTGCTGGCTTGGCCTGTGAGTTGCTCAACAGACTGAGCATGCAGGCACTGTCTTCCTGCAGCCAGGGACAGATATCATATATCATTACACTTGCAGGTATTTAGGAGAATACCAATTTTCAACCTCACAGACTTCTGTGAAAGTCCAGAGCAGCAGCCAATTAGATCCATGAAATTGAAAATGAGATCCCATGGGTTCTGAGGGATTAGAGCATCAGAGTGGGAACTTGTCCTCTCTGAATCAGCTGACTTTTACCACGGAATTTAGTTGCAACCTGTATTACTTTCCTAGGGCTTCTGTAACAAATTTCTGCAAACTCGGAGTCCTAAAACAACAGAATTTATTTTCTCACAATTTTGGAGGCCAGAAGTCCAATGTCAGTATCACTCAGCCTGCATCAAAGATGTTGGCTGGGTCAAGTTGCCTCTGGAACTCTAGAGAGAAATCTATTTCCTATCTTTTCAATATCTAGTGATTCTTGCTATTCTTCAGTTTGTGCTCCAAAGTCACATTGCCTCCTCCTGTTCTGTTTAATCTCTTCCTGCTTCACTCTTATGGGGTAATTGTCATTGAATTCAGATCCCCTAAAGTGATACAGGATAATCTCTCTATATCTCTAGATCCTTAATTATGTATGCGAAGAATCTATTTCCAAATAAGGTAATCGTCACAGTCTGCAGGGATTAGGACATGGCCATATCTTTTGGGGGGCCACTATTAAACCACTACATACCCCTCATCCAGTAAAACGCTCAGGTCCCTGGATTCACTCAGACAACATTGAGACCCTAGACATCTTACTTCCCTGCAGTTGTGTCTTACATGATAGCAATAATAATAAGAATTGTTAACATCTATTGAATAACAAAACTCTTTTAAAAGTGTTTTGCCTTAGGTTGAAACATGAAATTGCTAATATTTGTCAGGTTTTGACCCACAGACACAGCAATTTCATTTGATGCAGTCACAAACATTCATTCATTTAAAACTCCTATTTACTCTTTAACCATTATTATTCTCACTTATATAGATAAAGGAAATGAGGGATTGAAAGGTTGGGAAACTTACTCGAGGTCATAAGTATAGGTCATATACCTCCAGCTAAGCTCTTCTCTCACTTAGGGAGCTCAGCCTTCAGTGCAAGAGTAGTACATGAGACATCTCCATAACTTAAGTAGGATAATTAACTGGTTCTTGATGGCAGTCAGGTCATTTTGTACCCTTTCCCTAACCTGCATGCACGGCTAAGAAAAGGAAAAGAAAGAATGTAGAGTGTATGAAAAAGGGGATAACAAAGAAGAGGTCACAAGGAAAATAAGCACAAGTTATAAACAGAGAGACAAAAAGTCAATTGAAAACAGAATAAAATAGATTCTGTCTCTGAAATAAAGGGGGGAAAGATATACATGCATCGAACAGTGATCCAATACCAGAAACTCTAATGATTTACTTTACTAGCTTCTTAATGCTCATTAAACCTCTGCAAAGCTTTTTAATTGTTATCCCAAATTTATGGTTGGGAACTTACATTAGTAAATGAGGAGGTGATTCAGCCATTGGAAACTAGATATACAAGGAATGAAAACGAGGTGCAGGGAAAAGTAGCTCATTGGCTCAATGTTTTTCAAATCAATACTTGAAAGACTCAAATCAATACTCTGTTTTCAACACAATACTCAAAAATCTATAAATCTGTGCTGGACTTTAAACAACAAACTTCAGCACGTACACTCCCTTAATCCAGAAATTAAGAAGAGAAATAGAATCAGTCAGCATCATGGTTGAGAAAGGGCAAAAGTGAAAGAAGGCAGAAAATGTGTGTTATGTACACACACACACGTATTTATACACATTAAGATTTTGATAAATGAGGCCAGGCACAGTGGCTCACACCTGTAATCCTAACACTCTGGAAGGCCAAGGCAGGTGGACAGCTTGAGTTTAGGAGTTTGAGACCAGTCTGAGCAAGAGTGAGACCCTGTCTCTACTAAAAATAGAAAAATTAGCAGGGTGCTGTGGGAAACATCTATAATCCCAGCTACTTGGGAATCTGAGGCCAGAGGAAATCTTAAGCCCAAGAGTTTGAAGTTGCTGTGAACTGTGATATATCATGGCACTCTACCCAGGTTGACAGAGTGAGACTCTGTCTCAAAAAGAAAAAAAAGGGGGGGGGGGAATATTTTGGGACATTATGTTGAGCAAAAAGTAAACCAAAAGGAAAAGAATAGGCTTTGGAAGGCATGTGCATTTAGTTTGACAGTAAGTCATGTTCTACTGACCAATAATAAACACAGCAAATAATCCCACTATAAGAAAAATGAGATTTTTTTTCTTTTCTTTTCTTTTCTTTTTTTTTTTTTTTTTTTTTGTTGTTGTTGTTGTTGTTGTTTTTAGGGTCGCAACTTTTACAAAGTAGCAAGAACTGGATCATGAATGTCTGGTCCTCTAGAAACAAATCTCTGTAAAAAGAACATCTAAAAATATGTACGGAGTGGACTGTTCTTGAAAAATGTGCCCTCAAACATCATCTATTTCTAAGACCAACTTTGGGGAAAACTGTATCTCTGCCTTCCATGAAAATGCAGTGACTTTTTTATTCCATACCATCTGCTTAGGTAGGAAACCTGCTGAAAGGATCTGTGACTTCACCTCTTTGACATACGCTTTGTTTTTGTTCTGATGGGAACTGAATTATTCTGTACTTTTCCTTGTAAGCAGCAAAATTTACACCATGATACTTCTCTTTTAAGCTGCTTGAGTTTTTGCTAAATGATAATTTTTCTACTGATTATTAAGGAGTACTATATAGTTATAGAAAATTTGGAAATCTGGATATTAAAAAGAAATGGTGAAATTATCCAATAATCTTAAAACTCAGAGAATAATCATTATTAATATCTCCTATATTGCCTTCAAGTTTTCTTTCACATACATATACTATACAAAGCAATAATGCTATATGAAGAGTATTGGTTTCATCCTTATTTTACATCAACTTTTTTGGACTAAATACTCTTAATAGTGTGATTTTAAGAATATGAGTCTTCGGCTTGGCAGTGGTAGCACAGGTTATGGTGCCAGCCACATACACTCAGACTGGTGGGCTTGAACCAAGCCAAGGCCAGCTAAACAACAATGACAACTGCAACAAAAAAATAGCCAGGTGTTGTGGTGGGCACCTGAAGGCTCAGCTACTCGGGAAGCTAGGGAAGAGAACCGCCTAAACCCAAGAATTGGAAGTTGGCTGTGAGCTGTGACACCACGAAACTTTTCTGAGGGCAACATAGTGAGACCCTGTCTCAAAAAAAAAAAAAATGAATATGTGTCTACATTAATGTGTGTATTAGACAGGGTTTTCCAGAGAAACATAATCAATAGATTATGTATAAAGATATAGATTACAGAAATTCGTCATAAGGAACTGATTATTGAGGCTGCTAAATTTAAAGTCTACAGGTGGGCCAGTGGTGTGGGAGACTTAGGAAGGGCCAATGTTCCAGTGTAAAGACCACCAGGCAAGAAAAGTTGGTTTTACAGGTGAAGAGTCAGCTGGAGAATTTTTTTCTCTCTCCTTTGTTGTTGTTGTTGTTGTTGCAATGTCATTGTTGTTTAGCTGTCCTGGGCAGGGTTTGAACCTGCCAGCTTCAGTGAATGTGGCTGGTGCCCTACCCACTGAGCTATAGGAGCCATCAGAATTTTCTCTTAATCATGTGAGTATCAGTCTTGTTATTCTAGTCAAGTCCCAAGTAATTACATAAGGCCCACCTACATTACAAAGAATTAATCTGCTCTACACCACTGGTCCACCAATTTAAATGCTAATCTCAGGGAAAACACTCTCAAGGAATTACCAAGAATAATGTTTGGGCCACTCTCCTGACATCCTTTCTTGTCATCCAGCCAAGCCAACACATAAAACCAACCATCAGAGTGGATTTGATCTATTTAATTAAATGATCAGATTAATGTAATTTAATCAAATTTTATGAGTGGAAATTTTAGGTGAATTTTAAATACCGTACATGGAAATTTCCATTAAGTCGCCCCTCCCTCACCTGTATAGACACTAATATTTTTTTATCACACAACTCTTCCTACTAAGAATGGACAGAACTTTTTTAAACACAGCAACCCAGGCCCTCCCCCAACTGTAGCCAATTAGAGTTGATGTGTCACCAGCAATGTATTCTTTCCTGCTTGCTCCTTTGTCTCTGACTGCCTGATGTGAGATCATTGTCTCTTTCTTCCTATTTCTTTATTATCTGAGGTGAAACAGTTCATGGGCCCTCACTGTACCCAGCATGCTCTAATAGATCCTCCTTGTCATCACCTCCCGCTTTCACTCTAAGAGCCAAAATCTGTCAAGATTTGACTCAATAGTTCCTTGAATAAAATATGAGGGGGAAAAAAAAGATTCAATTCAGTGCCTGTCTGACCACCTCACAGTAGTTCTTAACCTTATTTTCACTGATGCTTCCTTTCAATGAATTTTAAAAAATGAAGACATAAAAGGTAAGGATGAGATATAGAAGTGGGAGGCATTATTGTGGTAAAGGAATAAACAAAGCAGAACGAACATGTACAAAAAGGTCTAGCTGGGCATATTATTTTCAGTACTTATTTTTTAAGTTATTTGGTGAAGGCAAAATACTGGGAGAGAGTCGATTGTCTCCTTCCCTCCTGGACCACCACCCACCTGCTTCCTCAATTCAGTTTTATGGAGAAAAGTCGAGTTATGTCATTCCCGGGTGCATTTCAGATATAGCTGCATCTGTGTTTTAATTTTTAATCTAACCAAAGTGCTCTAATTATTAGAATAAGTTCTCTCCAAATTCTGGAATTAGATTTTCTATCGTGGTGAAGTTTTCATCTGTATTAATATTTTCATATCAGAGAATATGAGAAACCACTTCTGAATCTACAGATCTGACACATTTTAAACCAATGACATGTGTTTAAAAATGAATTCACATTCCTGTTACCTCAAGCTGTTACACACACACTACAATCCACAAAGACCAGTGATCCAACAAATTGAAGTGACTCCATAGACTTAAAGTTATTTATGTTCCATTGTAGATTTCTTTTACATTTGTAACAGTAACTAATTGCATAACATGTGAAATCTAATTAAGACTTCCTTGTAACAGCTGTGTTCTTTGGTTAAAGGACATGTAGTAATAAATGTGTTGAAAAGGAGATATAGAAGGAGTTACTTAAAATTCATTTTCTTCCATTCCCAAAGACTGGATGGTGGAGGAGTACAAACATGGATTGTTATATCCAGTCTCTAATAGCCCCTCAGAGTCACAGCTAATTTTCCTATTAGTTACAGCATAGAGATTACACTACCAAATTAAACCTCATAATTTCAGCAATAAGGAAGGGAGAGAAACACACACAGAAAAAGGAAAATAATTTTGGTAATGCACACACACAACAGTTTTTCTGTGGATAAGTGAAATCTCTTACCTCATTTAATGTGAATTAGAAGTATTTTGTTGTTTTACTGGAAGATTTTAGTATTACCTCTGCCTATAAATGGACCAACCTCCCGATAATTGTTATCTCTTGGTGTTACATTGTGCAAAAATTAAGAGTAGAAAAAGAAATTAGGATAACATGTCATTGGAGTGAAATCCACACATTGCAAAAAAAAAAAAAAAAAAAAAAATCCCAACTACCATGGTTCAAACCATCCCAACACATCCTGTGATCGATTTAATCTTTCTTTAACAGCCACATATCTACAGGGAAATTATTGCTTTTGAGTGTTTGTTGAGATGAATTTGAGAGGAAATTTTCACAGTCTCCCAGTCTTTCTAAAAAGCTAAAAAACATTGACATCTCCCTTTTGTATGTCTTAGAAAAAAAAAAAAAATGACCTGAGTGGTCTCCAGTTTATTTATATAACAACAGCTGCAGTCAAGTCATCAAAATTCAGTAAAACCATCTCTTAATTTTTTCTGCACCTGTTGTTAAAGGGAAATCTGAGAGTAATGGGCAGAGCCTTTGTGCCTAAGTGACAGTGGTATGCTGAGGTAGTAGATTTCTGGCAGTGGTGATACATTTTCAAGGCAGCTGGTCCAGAGGTAGAGGCATCAGTATAGGGTATTCCCTCCCTGGTCTGTGTAAAACTGACCTTCTTATTCATAGATAGTCATTGATTTCCAGGTGTAAGCACAAGAAAACCATAATGAAAAAAAATATGGCTTTCCCTTGTTCTCCCTGTTCCAAAAGACCCAGGGGCACACAATAGACCCTTGAGAAATACCCGCAACTAATGGAGCAGCAGGAGATTTAAACTTTGTGCTGATCCAGGGCAACTGTAATCCATGTTTTAAGAAAGTAGTTCTTGGCTCGGCGCCTGTGGCTCAAGCGGCTAGGGCGCCAGCCACATACACCTAAGGTGGCGGGTTCAAATCCCCAGCTCGGGCCCGCCAAACAACAATGATGGCTGCAACCAAAAAATGGCCGGGCGTTGTGGCGGGTGCCTGTAGTCCCAGCTACTTGGGGGGCTGAGGCAGGAGACTCGCTTGAGCCCAGGAGTTGGAGGTTGCTGTGAGTTATAATGCCACGGCACTCTGCCCAGGGGGACAGCTTGAGGCTCCGTCTCAAAAAAAAAAAAGAAAGTAGTTCTTTCAACTAAATATCAAACAAATTCATTGATGATAATGATATTTATAATAACCGTATCTGGGAGGCACAGCAGTCATTGTGTTGTGACGTTAATACTTAGGTTTATGAATGTTGGGTAATTTACTCAAAATCACATACTATGGAGCTGATCCAAGATGAGCATCCAGTTGTTAGAGCAACTGTAAGACCCTTAACCATTCACATACTCTTTAGTTTAAATTGTGACATTATCTCTAAAACCCAGTGTTCTTGTCTATACATGGTTTGATGTGGAGATCAAATGTGATAACCTCTATCTGACAATAACAAAAACATAAATGACATACCTAGGATGAGACCTGTCAGGTTTCAGGTTACCTGTATAGGCGGTTTCCCATCATCTCTGTCAATGAGCACATATCCATACCAGGAGGAAGTTTAAAGGGACTAGTAGAGTTCTAGTTCTCTCCTGGGACAGATGTTTCTGCTCAGAGACCTCCCGTCAGCAAAGGGTAATCTCTGGGTCTGGGAACAGTCAGTTTGCCCTCCATGTGGCACAGCCTTTGATGTAAGGTACTCAGTGTGAGATGCTCCTATTTACCTGACTGTCTCCTCCTCCCACGCCACAGGAAGCTGAAGTACAGCAGGAGAGTCAGGAGCATCAGTGGTCATGTGAAGCCACCTTCATGGAAGATGAAGATGAGGAGAGACATGAAGCGTTTTTCTCTTCAAAACGTGAGAAATATTTGATTCTACAAAGAAAACTTCATGTTCTCCAGTTTGTTATTTTTAGGAAAAGAGAGTATTGTAAATCTCTGGATGATAGATGACGTTTAGACTGGAAGAAAGCTCTACAAAGAATATTCTACAGTAATATGTCCAAACACATATTAAGATGCTAAAGCTCCCTTTTCCTTGCAAAGTAAATTCTATGGTTGCGATGCCTGGATTCTCTTTATCAACTCTCAGCAAGACCACACTTTATTGATATGCTTGACTTAAGGCAGGACATAAGAAACCTTAGCATGTTAAGCATCTTTAGATGTTCTCAATTTCATCAGTTCTGAGATAATTCTGGTTTTCTTTTCTTCCTGCAGGCCTGGATTGCTTTTCCTTTTCCAGCTACTTGAGGTAGTTCATTAGGTTATTTATTTGCACTCTTTCTGTTTTTTGGATTAGGCATTTAATGAGATAAATTGTAGTATCCCACCACTTCTGATAGCTTGTGGCTTCATTGTCGTTTGTTAGAGAAACCTAATGATTTCCTTCTTTATTTCCTCCTTGACCCAACTATCATTCAGCATAAGGTTGTTTATATGGGATGAAGATTTTATGTGGGATAAATATTTTTGGTGGAGTTGAATTCTACTTTTATTCCATGATGGTCTGAAAAGATACGAGGTATAATTTCTATTCCAGCGCCCTACTCCTTTGAGCCACAGGTATTGCCCCAATTCCTATTCTTTTATAATTATTGAGATTCTATTTGTGTCCTAAGATATGATCAGTTTTGGAGGATGATCCGTGGGCTGACAAAAGGCATGTGTACTCAGTTTTATTGAGACACAATGTTCTGTAATGTCTGTTAAACCCTTTTGTTGTAAGGTCATGTTTAAGTCTATTGTTTCTTTGTTTAGTTTGTTTGGAGGATTTGTCCAGTTTTGTCAGAGGGGTGTTGAAATTTCTTTTTATTGTGATATTGCAGGATCTCATATTGATCAGATCAGTTAAGGTTCACTTTATACATCTGGGAGCATTTAAGTTGGGCCCATGGATATTCAAGATTGATAAATATCTTCTTGCTGAATTATTCCCTTGTCTGGTATATATTATCTGTCTTTGTATTTCTATACTTTTATTGCTTTAAATCCATGTATATCTGCAAATAATATTGTACCCCCTACTTTCTCCTGATTTCCTTTTGCCTGAAATATTGTTTTCTAACCCTTCTTCACTCTGAGTCTTTTTTGTCCTTCAAGGTTAGACGTGTTTTGAACATATAGGTGGCTTGTGCTTTTATCTGGTCAGCTACTCTATGCCTCTTCAGTGGGAAATTCAAGCTGTGCATATTTATTGGGAGAATTAATAAGAATGGTGGAGTTCTGGTCTTATTTGTGGAGGTCCTTTGCAAATTTAATGTAATCCCCATCAAAGCACCAACATCATACTTTGTAAACGTGCAAAAATAGGGCTTCATTTCATATGAAAAACCCCAAATAGCCAAAGCACTTCTAAGAAATAAATATAAATCTGGAGGCATCACATTACCAGACTTCAGGTCTGCAGTGATCAAAACAGGATGGTACTAGCACAAAAATAGTGATATAGATCTATGAAATAAAATTGAGAACCTAGAGATGAAACCAGCCACATATAGCCATTTTGTCTTCAATAAACCAAACAATAGCATACACTGGGGGAAAGAGTCCCTATTTAATACATGCTCCTGGGAGAACTGATTAACTGGGCTGGGGCTTCTCACCATTGACAAAAATTCACTCTTGCTGGAGAAAAAAATTTGAGACATGAAATGATAAAAATTCTAGAAGAAAGTGTGAGAAAAACCCTCAATGATGTCGGCGTGGGAAAAGATTTTATGAAGAAAAATCCCTTTGGCAACTGCAGCAATACCAAAAATAAATAAATGAGACATGATCAAGCTAAAATTCTGTATAGATGAGGGTATAGCAACTAAAGTGGACAGACAGCCTGCAGAATGGGGGAAGATATTTGCAAGCTACTAATCTGACAAAGAACTAATAACCAGAATCAAGCATCTTTAGAAATTCCATACTCCCATTGCTTTTACATAGAAGATAAAATTATGGTAATATTGATTATACATAAACCTATTGGACTCTTGTTCTTTGCTATGCACCATACCAAGACTTGAAAGACAATGACACTCTGAGGTGGCTAATATCAGTACTTCCATTTTATGGGGGAAAAATCAAAAGCACATAGTAACAGTCACGGCAGTAATATGTTGTGACTTGCACTGTAACATAGGTATCTTTGTATT
Organism: Otolemur crassicaudatus; assembly: GCA_963574585.1. Classification (NCBI taxonomy): domain Eukaryota; kingdom Metazoa; phylum Chordata; class Mammalia; order Primates; family Galagidae; genus Otolemur; species Otolemur crassicaudatus. The sequence goes on along the minus strand of CAUYQS010080698.1, from coordinate 30,983 downwards.
TGCCTTTCTATACATATGTACACATATATTATATATACAGATGTGTACACATGTGCACATATATATATACATATATATATGTAATATCTATTCCTCACAACAACCCAATGAGAGAAGAATTATTATTATTAACTTTCATTTCCACATGAGTATATAGTGATAAGGAAAGGATAGGTAACTTTCTCAAATTCTCACAATAATAACTGGTGTGGAACAGACTTGACGACTTGAACCTAAGAAATCCAGTCAGAGTCCATTTTCTTATTAGTATGATACACATGCAATGCCTCTTAAGCAATCACAAAACTTTTTTTTTATAAAAAGGATAAATGAGAGGGAGGGGAGGGGAGGGGAGGGTGGAGGGTGTGTGGAGGGAGGGCGATTGGTGCGATCACGCCTATGGTTCATCCTATAAGGGTACATGTGAATCTCTCTAAATGTAGAATATAAATGTCTTAACACAATAACTAAGAAAAAGACATGAAGGCTATGTTAATCAGTTTGATGAAAATATTTCAAATTGTATATAGAAAAAGTACACTGTACCCCATGATAGTATTAATGTACACTGCTATGATTTAATAAAAAAAAAAAGGATAAATGAATAGATTGATGGACATTCCCAGGGTGATGTAGCTAAGAAAGAATGGAGCAGAAACTCCAAAGTGTTTGGAATCACTTTGTTCTAAAATGATGTCAGTTCACATGAATGTTTCTTTATAAATGAAAATATTCAGTTTCTGCATCTATCAGTAAAACAGAGGAATTAATTGCATGGTGAGAGTAGCTTTCTTGATAATGGAGATGTATCTTACATGGTCTTCCTTCCAGTAATTAGACAAAATATTTAAAGTATATTGTATAAAAATTAATGAGAAAAACCCCATGTTTATTAGCACATTCCCTTGTGAAGTTTAGCATCACCAATTTTAATATTTTAATTATCAGAAAGGACAAGAGGGGCTGATTCAGATAAATTCTGTAGGGATTGCCTGCTATAGTAGATTATTTGTAGTAAGAAAAGGTAAGCTTTTATTATTTATGATTTTCATTTTGCAATTAATGTCTGGTTTATTAGAACTGGGAATTCTTTGAGAATTTCATTTTTATATACATTTTATTTTTTAGAGCAGTTTTAAGGTCACAGCAGAATCCATCAGAAAGTATACAGCTTTCCCACGTAGCCCCATCTCTACTCCTGTAGAGCCACTTCCATGATGAGCCTAGTCTGGCACATTATTATCCCCCAAAGTCCATAGCTATATTAGGGTTCATTTTTTCTGTTGTACATTCTATGGGTTTGAAATAAGAACTTCTGTGCTATAACTATTGTCCCAACTCCTGACAATCACTGATCCTTTTACTGATTCCACAGTTTCGCGTCTTCTGAAATGTCATATCATTGCAATCATACAGTATGTAACCTTCTCAGATTACCTTCCGTCACTTACTAATATGCATTTAAGTTTCCTCCATGTCTTTCCATGGCTTGACAGTTCATTTCTTTATGGTGGAGAATAATATTTTATTATCTAGATGTATGACAGTTTACTTATTCATTCATATGCTAAAGGACAACGTGTTTGCTTCTAATTTTGGTGTTAGGAATAAGGTTGTAAAGAACATGTGTGTGCATGTGCTTGAGTGGACATACAGTTTTAACATCTCTGAGTAAATATCAAACAGTATGGTTGCTGAATCATCTGGTAAGAGTAAGTTGAGTTTTATAAAAAAAAAAACAAAAAAAAACCCCAGCAAATCTATCTTTCAAGGAGGATGTGTCACTTTGCACTCCCACCAGCAATGAGTGAGTGCTCTTGTGGGTCCACATCCTTATCAGCATTTGATACTAGCAGTATTCTGGATTTAGGCCACTCTAATAGGTGCACTGGGGTCTCTCATATTTATGTTAATTTGCATTTCCCCAATGCCATATGATACAGAGAATCTTTTCATATGTATAATTGCCATATATGCATCATATTTGGTAAGGGTTCTATTAAGGTCAATGGCCCATTTTTAATGGTGTTACTTTCTTGGTGTTGACTTTTAAGAGTTTTTTGTTTAGTATGGGTAACAGTCCCTTACCGGATATGTGTTTTGCAAATGTGTATATATATATATATATAATCATATTGCAGGTTCTTTTTGTTCTTCTTTGCAGTTGCCTTCACAGAGAAGAAATTTTAAATTTTAATAAATACAGTTTATAAACTGTTTATTTCACTGCTCATGCTCTTAATGTCTAAAATGCCATACCCAAATCCCAGGTCTTCTAGACTTTCTTCTATGTTATCCTCTAAGAGTTTTGTAGAGCTTTGTTTGTTTGTTTGTTTTGAACAAATCTACTACATGTTGGATAAATTAAGAATAATTTAAAAAAATAAAGCTTTATTTTATCTTCACTCATTTTGCTCCCTGATGTTTTGCCTTTCTCTACATAGATTGAATTTCTGCCCATTTCTGAATGTCATTTTCCTTCTTTCTGAATAACTTCTTTTAACCTTTCAAGGCTTAACTACCAGTGACAAATTCAACTTTTGTTTATCTGAGTCTTTACTTCTTCACTTTTGAAAGATAATTTCACAAGTTACAAATCTCTAGGTTGGGAAATTTTTCCTGTTAACAGTTCAATGTTTTACCCCACCCTCTTCTTGCTTGCCTGGTTTCTGAATAAAAGTCAAACCTAATTCTTAGTTTGCGCCTCTTTAAGTAAGGCAATTTTTCCTCTGGATTATTTTAGACTTTTTTTTTTTTTCTTTTCCTTTGACTTTCTGTGGCTTGAAATGACATGTAGAGGTCTAGTTTCCTGACATTAATTCTACTTGGTGATCTCCAAACTTCCCAGATTTGTGGCTTGGTGTTTGGCATTGTTTTGGGAAAATTCTTACTTATTATTATTTCACATACCTTTTTATTCCTTTTTCTTTTTCTTTTCCTTTCAGTATTCCTATTATATGTATATTATATCTTTTTCAGTTGTTTCATAGTTCTTGAATATTCTGTTCTGGGTATTTTTTTCAATCTTTTTTCTCCTTGTTTTTCAGTTTTATTGAGCTATCCTACAGCTCAGAAATTTTCTCCTCAGATGTGTCTCCTCTAATGAACACTCTTCGTCTCTGCTACAGTGTTTTAGACATCTAGGATGTCTTTGTTTTTTTGTAGAAATTTCATCTTGCTGCCTACATTGCCCATCAGTCCATTCACATCTATTTTATCCAATAGAGCTTTAGCATATTAATCATAATTGTTTAAATTGCCAGCCTGATAGTTCCAACATTCCTACCATATCTGAGTCTGTTTTAGGTGTTTGTTCTTTTAGGCTGTGTTGGTTGGGTTTTTTTTGTTTGTTTTGTTTTGTTTTTTTTTTTTGCGGGGGGAAGATGTTGTTTGTTTGTTTTGTTTTGCATTTTAGTTTGTGTTAAATTTTTTCTTGATAGCCAGACATGATGAACTGAGTAAAAATAACTGCTGTAAATAAGCTTATGGTATGTTGTGGTAAAGTGCACAGGGAAGGGAAGTTTCTACACTCCCCTGATTAGATCTCAGTGTTGTAGTCAGTAGTGGCTCTGTGACCTTCTCAAGTGTTTCTCAGTATGCTCTCTCACCTTCAGTGGGAGAAGATGGCTAGAGTGGGCCTCAGTTTGGTGTTTTCCTTCTTCCACATAGAAGGCTAGAGCAGCTGAAATTAGATATTTTCCTTTCCCCAAATAAGTTAGGCTCCTAAATAGTTTCTCCTGAGGGCAAACTTTAAGAAGAACAGAATGTTCTGGTGTATTTCAAGATGGTTCTTTTTCACCTCTTGTGAGAAACAAGAGGGGATTATCCTCTGATAAATCACTGTAAAAACTTAGTAGAGCTCCTGCAGGTAAAACTCAATAATAATAATTTAAAAAAAAATCGAGAGGCCTCTGGGACTGGATCCTCCTAGAGTTTTTAACTTTCAAAGTTGTCCACAGTAAGCCTCAAGCAATGGTCAATTATAGGCCATGTTTTCCTATCTGGGTACTGGTTCTCATAGAGATTACTGTTCATGGGTTTTGCCTGAATAAACTCTGAGTTTATTACGAGTTTCTCCAGTTTGGGAGGTAGCAGTTTTCCCTGGGACCTTACTTCTTTTAAAGCCCTAAGACTTGTAGGCAACTTTGCTCAAGTGGATTTAAGTTTTAAAGTCCAAGTTTAAATTTATATAGGGATGATCAGCTGGCTCTTCTTTTAAAATAATTACCATTTCTATGATATTGAATCATGAAAATATTGCAAAATATAAAAAAGCAAAAGGGTGAAATTGTAAATTTAGTATTTTAATTAATATATTATGATGTATTTTAACCAGTGTTATATTTGTTTATATCTGTGTATTACACAAAGTTAAGATTATTCTTTCATGCTCATTTATTTATATGTGGACATAGTATCCCATGCTACTATATATTTTCAAAATATTAATATAAATTTAATAGATGCAGAATATTTTATCAGATACGTGAACCACACTGTATTGAACCAATCCCCAGTTAAACATTTAGGTTTTCTGGTATAAAAGATACTATGATGAATATTTCTGACATTGTCTGCATGTCTTATGGGATCTTCAGATAAAGTGTTTCTCACTAATGTAATAACAGATTTCTTAAAGAAAATGTGTAAGAACACTATTTTTGCAAAATGTATGAAAGTAGAAAAACTATGCTATTTCTTTTATAAGTAAAAGCAATAGTTGGGCATGAATTCAATAAATGGTTATCTGATTATACACATAGTTGTCTAAATTGTATCTTTAATGCAACACTTCAAAAATTATTTTTTTTTTCTTTTTGGCTGGGGCTGGGTTTGAACCTACCACCTCCCGCATATGGGGCTGGCACCTTGCCCTTTTGAGCCACAGGCACCGCCCCCTTCAAAAATTCTTATCACTCAAATTATTCTAGTCTCACTTTATTTGGAATAATAATTTCATTATAAATATAACTAAGCAGATATAAAAGTATGTATATACATATTAGAGAGAGACATAACAGTATATTCTTTTAAAAGAAATATTTTATAAGTAATCACCATGTGTGATGAACACATAAGAGGAACCTGAAATTTTATGAAAGTATATAAAAATTATTTAGTTACTATTTTAATCTATATGTAATAACATGTAAAATTTGAAGAGCACCTATTTTTTAAGAGCACTTATTATCCAAAGATAGATATTTTCATTTTCAAAAAGCATTACATGTTCACCCATTAGTTCTCAATGAAAATATTCTGAATCAAACAAAACATATACTCATATGAAACACCCCCACTCCTTATAAAGAACAACAGATACCTATATTCGATTTTAACTAAGGATCCTTCTTAGTGTGGTTTAACTTCAACTTTACTATTTAGCTGAAATTTCTGACATGAAATATTGGCGCTCTTACAGAAGCAGAAGAATTGAACAGGGACAAAGATGGTTCTAGTATGCAACTCTTCAGGAAATCCATTCCTGGCCATGACATGGGTGTTCATGTAGCCAGACAATAGCTAGAGGAAATGGACCCAGTATTGTTACTCTACAACTACTCACTGTATTAATGAATTACCAAATAAGCATTTACTTCCCTAGGAAATGTTAAAGATAAAAGATAATTTTTATTATTCAAAATTTATTCCTTATCTTCCCCTCTGTCCAAGATATATCCACCATAAGGTAACACATTTCTCTCTGAGAAAAACTGACTCTGAGAGATGCTGAGAGTGAAAGTGGGCAAGCGGGATTGGCTGCCCAATCAGAGACTGACTCTGGAGTGCAGTCTTAGGCCAGGTGTGGAAAGTTAGTTTTTCAAACTTTAGTAAGTTTAAGCTGTTTGAGAGCATAAGAGGGGCTATTGGGGGCAAATGAAATGCAGAACAAATATGGTGACATCTAATCAGAGGGAATTCCACTCAAAATACGGCAAGAAAGAGCTAAAACAATCTTTACACTCTGGCAATGAATTTGACAGAAATGAAGTTGAAGTTAAACTCCAACAAGTTGCCTGGGGTATCTGCCACACATGGAAGATACACACATGGAATCATATAAAGGGTAAGTTAGGGCTCTTACTATATGTCCAACAATGTATAGTTTATACATTTTAAGCCAGACCATTTGCGATTTTAGCAGAGAAAATTGTGGTTAAGATTGGAGAATGATTTATTTCCTATGGATAGCTACATGTTCATTAAACACAGAGCCAGGCCAGGTGACACACAACTGTAGTGCCAGCTACTCCAGGAGGCTTAGGTGGGAGGCTCACTTGAGTCTGAGAGTCCTAGGTCAAGGTGGGCAACATAGAAAACCCCATTTCCAAGGGAAGAAAAGTTGGACTGGAACTTCCACTAGGGAAAGAGTTGAGAACACCCCTTTTACACTGCCAGAGTCTCTCCATATTTCTCTTGTCTGTAGGTATCTCATAGTCCATGTTTTGACCTCTTCCTAAATTCCTTCACAGAACTGCTCCTGAGAGGTTTCAAAAGGTCTGTGAAATCAAGCTGTAATACTTCCCATATTGCAATCAAAGCCTTCTAGTCCAAAAAGTAAATTAAGGTATAAGATCTCATACTGTTGTGATAATTTAATTATCTATTAGAGTGATTTACAAATTTTCAAGAGCATAAAATTCATCTGGAGGACATGGTAAAATACAGATTGCTGGGCCACACTCCCCAAATCCCTTATACAGTAACTTTAAGATTGGGTCTAAGAGTTTGTTCATTTACAAATTCCTAAGCAATGTTGATATGGCTTGTTTAGACACTACAATTTGTGTAGAATTTATTTAAAAGGCCTTTGCTTATTTTAGTATTAAGGGCATATATGCTTTTTGGTACCCACATGTATGGATAAGAGTCTGGCTGTCTATTAAATGATCTGTACCCATACAGCAAAGATGCTATTAATTACAGAAGTTTAGCCATTTTATTCAGCAGAGCAGAAAATTGGGACAATGATTAGGTCACCTATAAAGCTGATACAGTGTATGCTTTTGGTTTTCTTATTTTTCAGCCAAGCATATTTATTTAACATCCAATTAGCATCTCTTGAGTTAGAATATACAAAAAACACTTCTGAACTCAAAGAGCAAAAGTCCAAATCTATGGCAGCTAACCTAATGAATGATCTTTTATCACTGATTCCCATCCAACAGGACCCCTCAGAAGCATCAGGGAAGCTTCTGCAAAGTACACATACCCAACCCTATCTCAAAGCTTTTGAAAGTAGAACTTAAGAGTCAATGGGTTAAAAATGCCATAGGAAATAATTGTGAAAACTGAATAATGAGAGTTTAAATTTTCCTACCTTATTAAATTTATTTTTTTTTTGTCTAGACTATTATTAACTAAGCAGACTATTATTAACTATTACTCTCTCTCTCTCTTTTCTATTCTTATTGTCATCATGCATGTGTGCCAAATGCCTCTGGGTGCTTTATGGCATACTCTCTTAACCCACTTCGTACTTCAACCATAACTGCAGGGGGAAGTTCCTTGCAAGTTCAGACTCACCTTGCACTATCAGCCTATACCAACAAGGGCCTTCTCTGGTGTTCCTGTGCTCAATAGGCCCATGACTGCATGTTCACTCTGAAAGTAGGGAAATCACCGCCCAAGAGAAAACCCTAAAATGATGGGAAATGGAGGCAGGGGATGAAACAGGCTGGCTGTCCATCTTCAGGTAGGCAGTTCTGGAAGGTAATCCATCTGCTCCTTGGGACTTCCCAGTGGAATGAATTGTTCTCTTGTTGACATTGGTGACAAATGTTTATGTGGTTTTTATTTCCTACCTTTTTTTATTCTCTCTATTCCCTTGTTCCTTGGGAGTACTTCCCAACTTCACCTCTAGTATTCACATTTTTCTGTCTCTCAGGCTCCGTTTATATGGAGTCACTAACTGAAAAAACCTTCCATGGTTTATAAATATGGGTAAAACTGTATTACTAACAGAATACAATTTTCTAGTGAACTTTTTTCTTCCAAAAACTGGTGTGCATAGGGTGGTGCCTGTGGCTCAAAGGAGTAGGGCGCCAGCCCCATATGCCAGAGGTGGCAGGTTCAAACCCAGCCCTGGCCAAAAACTGCAAAATAAATGAATAAATAAACAAACAACTAGTGTGCATGAAAGTAAAAGCAATACAAAGATATATATATATATATATACACACATATATATATATACAAAGAGATATATATATACATAAATACTGTTAGTTATTTCTTTAAGGATTTTCACTTGAAAATCATAGATGTCACCAAAAAGAACAAAATAAAAAGCTAATTAATTCTGAAATTTGTTTCTTATTTCTTTCATAAAAAGGGATATGAGGATATAACTAGTCTCAAAATAATAATTAACAAAGCTTCTAAGTTTCTAAGTTATTAGCTATTACAAACCAAGCTCAGCAAAAGAGACCAGACATTACTTTTTTCCTGCTGCTTTCTGCCACTTTCCTTCCATACTTGTCCTGCATCTGCTGAGTGGATAACAGAGACATAAGATAATTCATCTAGATGTACAGAGCTTAGGGTGAGAATAGCTTTTTAAAGGGAAGCAATTCCTGCGGATGATATAGTGGCTGTAAACCTTAGATTGCATCACAGTGTCCTTAGCTTATTCTATATTGTGTGCCAATGGCTTTGCTGGGTTTCTTCACTTTGCTCTTACGTATTTACTGGAATTGACCAAATTAATATAATCAAAATGCTGGAATGACTGAGTTTGAGGGGAAACTAGTAGAATGATGGATATTAAGAGAAAAGTCATAGGGGAATAGGCAATTCAAAATCACTATACATGTCTCAACATCAAGGCTTGTTTTGAAAAACAAAAGTTCAACAATGTATATTCACCTTTTTATAAAGTTTGTCTCTTTAATTTGTTGATAGACAGGCAAAATAAATCACTCATGAGACTGGTTGGCCCTTAGAGGTCATCTAGTCCAGGCATTCCAAATAGAGCTATTGTCACATTTCTACCCTAATTGATTAATAATGGCTGCCAGATTAGTCTTGTTCAGAACGATTCTGGGCTTGGCATTTCCATGTCTAGAAGAGGTCATTAATTCTTATAATGTTAGGACATAGATTTTGAAGAAATTATTAAATTTAAGAAGAAATCATTTTAAATTTAAAAATAACTGGGTTAGTACTCGATCTACTAGCTCTGAAATTTCTGAAAATAGCTTCTTGCACATTAGACATTATTTAAATTGAGCTGTAACAACTATAGCATAAAATCTATGACTTATATTCATTTTAATACACAGCTTGACTAAGTTTTGCAAAAGCAAACACCCATGTAACTATCACCTGTACAGGTTTTACATGTAACATCATATAAAATTCTCCCAGCACTCCAGAAGTTACCCTTGAACTCTTTCTCAGTCAATAACCAGAAGTATCATCATTGTGACTTTAATTAGTTTGATTTTTCCAAATCAAATCATTGATTAGTTTGTATTTTTTGAGCTACATTAGAGTGTAATTATAGCATGTGCTTGTGGTTGGAGATCTATCAGTGTAGGCTTACTATTTGTGTCTGCACTCGTAACTGATAATTCATAGTAATTTGAATGAGCTTCCACTATCTTAAGAATGGAAAAAGTATTGTACTTTACCAAATAGATTACCATGAAGAAGAGGGTGATATTAGACACAAGGCAAGACTCTAATAATGTTACTTCAGTGCCTCTTTAAGATAGAGCTAAACTGGCACCTGCACCTTGAAAAGGCTTTAATTGTTCTGGAGGAAAAAAAATATATCTCTCTATAATTCAACTAGACATGTTGAAAAATATATAACAGTCTATTAAATGCACAAATGGCTTCACAAACCACTAAGAAAATTTCCAAGGACAAGGAAAGGATTAAAAAAAAAATCCCTGAAAATCAGGAAAGTAATTTTATATTCTATTTCTGTGGCATCCTTGCCTTCAGGGACTAAGAGGAAACCACACTCAGACGCAGGAAAAGGAGATAGAAAAATCTGCCCATTCAAAGTATGGCCCTGGAATCGGACAGCTTCTTAAGCAGATTATGTCAAAATAGCCCACCTACAATAAAAGTACAGACTAGAAAAAAAAAACATCTTTCAGCTGGCACAGGGAAATGACAACAGTACTCCAGTCTGAGTGGGCTCTAGGAAGAAAAAAATAAAATAAAATCTACTTAGAGTCGACAAATATAGAACTTACCTTTCCTGGGCTTGAGATTCCAATTTAAACAAACTATATGCTCTAGAAACTCTTCAAAGAACATAAAAATTGCCATACTTCTGGAGCACTTGCCAAAGGCAACTCCACATCCCCATAAAAGGCTAAACTCTTTACCTAGGAGCTACAAGATCTGCACAGGTTCAATATCTAAATATAGTTTCAATATCCAAATTACGTTTATAAGATAAATGAGTTAGGGTCAAGATATATGTATAATATAATAATTTATTCATGTGATTTTGTTTATTAAGCAATTTGTTAAAAGTAAAGCTAAAGACATTAAGAAATGAATAAAATGCTACTTGAAAAGGCAAAAAGGAGAAAACTGACATAAAATTCTGTAATTAAACATATAGGTATAAAAGCTTATACATATATATACATATATATGTATATATATAGGTTTACATATGATTTATGTAAAATTATACAATTACTGGGGATTGGCAGAAAATAAGTTTAAGACAGTTATCCAGAAAGAAACACAGAAAGATCTTTTTAAATAGAAAAACATGAAAGAATTTAATAGAAATAGAGAAGAGAATATCATAAAAACACTTAAATCTAATAATGAGTTTTCCATGGCAAGAGAATATGGAGAATGGTAGCAAAAGAGTATCCAAACAGAAGGAAGCATTTGCTATTTTAGAATTGACAAAAAACATAATTTATTAGAAATACAAAGTATAACATAATGGATCTTGAAGACAGTAAATGAAAAGAAGTAACACTCCTAGTAGGAAAAGTATAGAATAATAAAGAAAATAAAAAATTTAAAGGCAGGAAATAAATAAATAAGATTATAGAAATGAAATAAAAGATTTCTCAAAAGCAAAAATAAAAGGTAAAGAGTAGGAAAATCCTCTAGAATAATGAAGAAAAAATCAGTATAGAAATTGGTGCCCAGTAATATTACTATTAAAGAATAAATAGCAAATGAAGATCTTTTCAAGGGGCACGCCAATGATTTTCCTTTTTCCTGTGCTATTCTCTGGCTTTTGTAATCCTAGGCAAATTCACTAACCTACAACTTAAGGACTATATTAAAAAATAAAATTCACCATTGTACCAAACATATTTAATCTCCTAAATTTAATGTTGAATGACCAAGTTCATCTTATTTAGGGTACATGAGAAGAATATAATGTTAGAAAGTATTCAAAAATATTTGGTGAAGGACATAAATCCATTTCCCTGGAGTAACACACTTTTGATTCATCTAGGCAAAATAATGTGGAAATGAAACAACTTACTGATGCCTAACACAAATTAATTATATTTTATAATTTAAAATGGACAATTATGTAAATATATTGATTATTGTCTCACTTATATACTGCTATATAACAATATTACCACAAACTTAATGACTGAAAAGAATATACATTTACTGCCTTATCATATGGGTGGATCTTGGAACAGCTTAGCTGAATTCTTTGCTTTAAGAGCTCATAAGGCTGCAACTGAGGTGTTGACTAGGGCTAAAGTCTCATCTGAAGATTCACTTTCATATGGTTGTCAGCAGCCATTAGTCTCTTATGGGCTGCTGAGCTTTTCCGCATCTTGCTGGCTGTCAGCTGGAAGCCTCCATCAGTTTCCTGTCATGGGAGACTTCCAAATATGGTAATGACTTGCTTTCTCAAAGATTGCAAGAGAAAGTGTTTCCTAGCAATATAGCTTGTGATCTCATGTACCACTGGCACAAAAGTGACAACTCATCACCTTCGCAATAATCTATTGATTTGAAGTCAGTCATAGGCCTCATTCATACTCATAAGAGGCAGGCATTTCACATGTTACAAATCCCAGGAGGTAGGGCTCTGGGAGGCCACCTTAAAAGTATGGCCACCACAAAGATATTCAGGTATTTACATACAGTAGATTTAGAACCTCCAGAGTTGGCCACCACCCTACCACCTCCTTAAGTTGACCTAATTGGCATAGACCAGACATACACCACATGCACATATCAGTACAGTAGGCCTAGTTCCTTAAGTTGACCACCCCAATAGTTAACTAGTTAGTTACAGTCCCTTGAATGGTCAACTCACAGAGGTTTCATTGTATGTTATAGTTATAAAGAGAAGAAATGATGATAAAGCTTATTTTTCTTTTCTTAAAATTTTTCCTTCCTTTCCTTTGCTTTTTCTACTCCTCTGTCTCTTAACTTGCATTTGTCCTACTACAGAGATGTTTCTGTCAATTCCTCATAGGTTATAGTAACTGGCACCCCAGATGAGAACTGACTCGCTAGCTGTCTCCATCATAGCACATATTATGATTTATACGCCATTTATCAAAGTAACGCCACTAGGAACACTGAAGTGAATGGTGACAGTTGCTTAATAATAATTACGTAATTTAAGAGAAAATGGTGTCAATGACATTTTCTTTCTTTCGTTCCTTTTTTAGAGAGAGTCTTACTATGTTGTTACTATAGCTTTGAAATCCTAGGCTCAAATTATTCTCCCACCACAGACTCCCAAGTACCTGGGACTATGGGCATGTGCCACCCCACCCAGCTAGACAATGAAAAGCCAAATGAATCAAAAGAATACATTTATACATTCCATTGAATACAATCAAGTCCAGTTGGAGGTCTGCTAAACTGACAAAAAAACTCTTCTCTTGTGCATTAGTCTGGGAGTTCATTATCATACATCTGCAGAATCAATTTTTCAGGGTGAGTGATCATTTATTTCTATTCCATTGTCCCTTGAACAAGGCTAATTTCTTCAAACAACCAGAGCTCATTAATTTAGATTACTTCTTGGATGTTCAGCCAAAATAGTCAGAAGTAACTATATTCATTCAAAAAAAGATCACTTAAATTCTTACTTTAGTATAAGTACAAAAGGCACTATAATTTAGATTTGGGGAGATATTATCTTATAAGTAGGACACTTTCTATGCTAAAGAAAAGTGGCATCACTGTAAGTAATGAAGTATAGTAGCTACAGCTATAATAATAAAAGTTTCTTTCATTTTGGAATCAACAATTCTACTTTCAAAATTTATACCCTTTCCACATTGGCTTCATTTTTTTTCTGCTAGGTAATTGTCTTGTGCTCTTGGTATAAGTAAGTGATGAATTGCTCCGATATTTTCTTAATGTTAATTTAACTAAGGGATCTTTATCCTTTTGCTGCAAATTAAGTGGTTCTCTGAAAAATTGGTTTATAGACTCCAAATTGTCTTAGGTTACATCTCATGATTGTTAGGGTGGCTTCAGTCAAAACTATGGGGGTAAGTTGCATGCCCTACTTAAGAAGCAAGAATCTGGAATCTTAGGCAATGTTAAGCAAATAACTGATGTTAAGCAATTATATAGCTCTTGAACCTACTCACTGTTAAACATATACACTCTGGAATAATCCAAAAGCATTTTGTCTTAGAACACTTATCAGCTTGCTCCTACTTGTTATGAAGAATTACAATCTCAACTGGGAGAAACGACTCACATATTAGTGCATTAAGAAAAACTAGAATAATTAATATGAAGAGGGAGATACTGAAGATTATAAGATGTCACATCTTAAAAAAATAGATGGAGTTTAGCAAAGCAATAGCTGAAGTAATATTTTGAAATTTTTTTTTTCATTTTTCCTTATAACTAGTGTATTTTAGTATTTCATGATAAAGTTGAAACTTTGTAAAATGATCTTTAGAGTCTTCAACAACTTCACCCATGTATACTTCTTCAGCTTCAGTTTATACCAGGTCCACTACTCACACCCTAGATCTTTTATTTTAGCTTCCCTGACATTTATCACAGTTTCTCAGTGCAACATAGTCTCTTCTATCACAATGCCTTTGCACACGCACTTCCCTCTACCTGGTACACAACAAACACTCTCTCTTAACACAGAAACGCTTCTGCTAAGTAAACTGTATTTTATTAGACCTTAAGCTAATTTTTACTTGCTCAAAAGAGCCTTCCCTGATTTTCCAGGTGAGATTTAATCTCAGCATTAAAGCCTTGCAAAGCAACATGTACCTCTTTTCACCAGCAATTAACATAATTATAATTGTGCTTAGTTTGTTTAAATACATTGTTAAGACCAGTCTGTTTCACTAGACTATACGCTGCAATAGGGCAATAAATAATCAATAAATCTTTGCTATTGAATTAATTTATCATGTCGTTACCATAACATTCTCTCCAGCTGTTGTCATATAATGTAGATGCTCTGTTATGACATTGGAGAGCAATAACTTGAAAAGATGGTGCTGTACTATGACAAAGGGCTTCCTGTAATACATAGGGATCTCATAGGTGTGTTAAGGGACCACTGGGTCTTTAATTATTGTGATGAAAATTATAGCTTGCCTGATCAGTCTGTCATCACTTATTGACCAAGGATGAGGTAACAAAAAAGGGAGAATTAAATGGCATTCAAAATAATGGTGCAAAAGTAGGTTTATATTATGTTCCTCTGAAATCTAACACTATATACCTATACACATATAAAATGCACCAACTGTATAAGACCTCACATGAAACACTTTTACTATCTAAATGCTTAAAATAGAATAAAGCAGACACACATTGCTGACATGTCCATAAGGAAGTACATGGACAAAGGAAATTGAAATTGTGGCTTGGATGTAAAAAGCTAAAAGCTCCTTTAGAAAAAAATATAACCATACATGCCATTATGAATAATTAATGCCTGAAATGAGAAGAGACAAAATTTTCAATTTATCATTTATTTTACTATGAAGAGTGAGCATGAAGAAAGTTCTCCCTAAACTAGTCATTAATAAAAACACTTAGAAAATACTTTTTGAAAACCTCAATTCCAATGACGAGTAAGCATTTCATAGTGAAAATTCAAAAGCATTGCTTATCTTCTCTTTTCTTTAATCCCTGCTTTGTCTATTCTTAACAATAGAATAATAAACAGAAAGGAAACCTTCAAATGAGACTCAAAAGCATTGGCATGCACAGAACCCACAGTGTGAATTGGTTGAGAAAAAGCCACCCAAAATATATCTAAAAAAATAGATGATCTAGTTAAAGATACTCATGTGGTTCATTTGGCTCTAAGTAGAAAGATTATAGGCCCCAACATAATGAAACTATTAAACACACTTAGAAATTTTGAAAAATAAAAAATCAATTTACTTGGAAAAGTTTAATATCTTGAATAATTTTTGAATTGAAGGAAAAAATTAAAGTCCCAACTATAACTTACAAAATGACAATTACAATCTCTGAATATGAAACAAAAGTTTAAAATGCATAAAAAAAACATTGCAGACCCATAAACACTTGTATTATTTAACAAGAAAGAAAAAAAACATTCAAAACCATAAAGGAATAAACATAATAAGGAAAACTGAAAAGACTGGTAATAAAAAAAAAATTTCAATTAAGAATATAGTAAGCTAACTAAAAAGTAGCCTTATTTTACATTTTTAACATTTTTAATGGTGGTAATATCACATATTTTGATATATTATATGTAATATATGTGATGGTCAAATCAGGATAATTCGTAATATAACCATCACCTCAAACATTTATCTTTCCTTGTGGTACATTCAATATTGTCTCTTCTATCTAATTCAATACCTTATTGCTGACTCTAGTCACATACTATGCAATAGGATGCCAGAACTTATTCTTCCTTTCAAATCATATCTTTGGGCCTTTTGGCTAAACTTCCTCAGTGCCCCTCTCTGGCAACCACTGTTCTATTCACTACCTCTATGAGATCAACACAAAGTACCCTTGATATGTAAGTTCAAGTACTGGTGGCTTTTTAATCTAATAATATCTAGTTTCTTGAAACAGATTTAAAAAGGGAAAACAATCACAAGTGAAAGAAAAAGAAAAGGAAAATAATTATGGAGGTATGACAATTAAGTTCACAAATGTTATCACTACACTCACATTAATTAAAAATACTTTCTTTGGAAGCTACACACTGACGCCAGTGCCTACTCCACCCTTCAAGCAATTTTGAACTCTTTTTCTAGAATGACCTTTAGAGCTATCATCTGACAATTAAGTTTGCAAATTTGCAATCATGCACTTACATTGGCAGCACCGTATGTAGAGCTCAGTAAAATTTCATAAACTTGGGCGGCATCTGTGGCTCAGAGGAGTAGGGCACCAGCCCCATGTGCCGGAGGTGGCAGGTTCAAACTCAGCCCTGGCCAAGAACAGCAAAAAAAAAAAAAAAAAAAGATTTCATAACCTTGATATATCAGGGTCTCACAGATATGTTCACATCAATATGTGGTGGGGTCTTGCTGAGTGTAGTTCATTAATGTATGTTTTTGCAGGCATATAAAGATGGCTGGTCAATGAAATTGGAAGAAACAAAATTATTATTAGTTGAAGATGTTTGATGCCTAGAACACATGTGAGAAAAAAACAGAAACAAGAAAAGGACTCCAGTAGAGTGTCTGGATACAGGATTAATATGCAAAGTCAAAATGTTTTATTTATCCAAACATCAGCAACTTAAGAAATATGAGAGGAAAGATGTCTGTAACATTTATAACGCCAAAGATGATATGCCTCAGAATGAGGTTAGTAATATAAGAAGAAGTAATTAAAACTCTCATTAAGGATATGAATAAAAGTTTGAGTAAAATAGAATCCTTAAGAGGTTTTAGATAAAAAGAGTCCAGATTGCCAAGACACCAGTATTTTCTGCTACCCTTTCCAAATTTTCATTTCAAGTAAATTTATAAGCTTGTCAATGTATATATGAGTTTATAGGTGGCCTGGGAGGGGTGTGGGGGGGTGGGAGGGAGAGAGACAAGCAAAGAAAGGTAGTGAGAGAGGAAAGGACAATAAAGGTGAGCAAAAGGGAAAACAGACTTGGAAAATAAAATATAGTAAAATTGATGTGGAATTAATTATTATTATTGATTAATAATTGCAAGTATAAAAAACTTTTAAATGTGACAAGGAAGAAACTTACTGGTATAGAACATATAAAACTTAATTATTTGATTTTGGTATTGGAAGAGACACAAAAATAAATGAAATAAAAATTTCAGACAGTATCAAATAAATAGTGGAATAATATGCAATAAGGATTTTATTTCGAACAGTTAATCTAACTGTCTGTATTTGGTGAAAAAGAAGGAAAAATGCAGACACCTCATGCTTTTAAGTGATTGTTATGTTAAAATTTTAAATATAGTAGAATATTTTTAAAACGTCAAAGCATGAATGATTTTGATATAGTCTTTCAGAAAGAAAACAATTTATACCATAATGTGAATTTCAGAAAAAAATGAAATTTGAAGTAAATATTGAAGATGTTTATACTAAAGACAGATTTTGTAGAAAGACAAAGGAGCAGTTAAACAAGGGTACAAGTGAATCTTTCTAAAAGTAGAATATAAATGTCTTAACACAATAACTAAGAAAATGACATAAAGACTATGTTAACCAGTTTGATAAAAATATTTCAAATTGTTTATGAAAACACCACACTGTACCTCATGATTGCATTAATGTACACAGCTATCATTTAATTATATATATATATATATATATATATCTTTGTTTACGTAATCACAGATAGAAATATGTGAGTAACAAAGAACTTTTATAGATAATAAGCAAAAGGCACCCTATCGGGAAAATAAAAGGAAGTCAAAGAACATGAATAGTGGGGATAATGAAAAAGGAGGTACACATGGTGAATGATAAAATAACCTTAATTTTCTTAATAACTAATTGCAAATAAAGCAGACATACACATAGTCCCCTATGAAAATATTTGTAGTATTTATGAAAACAGAAATTTTGTTTATATTTTAAATAAGACAATTGAAAAATAACCTTTTTTTTTTTTTTTTTTAGAAACAGAGTTTCACTTTGTCGCCCTTGGTAGAGTGCTGTAGCGTCACAACTCACAGCAACCTCCAGCTCTTGGGCTTAGGCGATCCTCTTTCCTCAGTCTCCGGAGTAGTTAGGACTATAGGTGCCCACCACAATGCCCAGCTAAATAAAGCACTTGAAAAAGAATTTTGGGAAAAAGCAGTACAAATCTGAATATAGATTTGGAATTAGCAGATAATAAGATATTGTTATTTTTCATCAGGTTTGACAATGATACTGTGATTCATAAAGAAATGTCCCTGTATATTGCAAACACAAACTAAAACACTATGGGATTACATGCCTTGATGTTAGAATTTTATTAAATACTTCAGAGAGAATAGATGAAATGAAAAAACGGCCAAATGTTAATGTTATATCTATGTGATAGATATATGGAGGTTGATTACATTATTCTCTGCACTTACATGTCTTTGAAATTTCTCATAATAGAAGGTTAAATAAGATAATTTGTACTACAAAAAGTGAATCAGTATGTGAAGAAATAGACAATGTCGTGTATCTATTAGCTAAGCCAAATAGGGTCTCCTTTTTTCAATCCTCATCCTAGTTGACATAAGCAGTCTTCACTACTGTTGGCCAATTATTCCTTCATAAGAGTTATTTCCCTTAGCTCCTGGAGTTAGCACCTCTTTGAATATTTCTTTTTGGTCATTCAAAGTAAACACATTTAGCTTTACCATAGCAATAACTACTATCAAGTTTTCCTAACTGTCCATGCTTCTCTACCAATCAACTTCCTAGCAAATAAAGAGATACTTTCAAAACAAATCTTGTACAAAATATTGCTCCACATTAATAAACCCTTTATTGGTTTCCTGTTGCTTTGTGTCTGTTCCTACTGCTTATTGTTCTTGGAATAGTCCAAAATACTCATTACATTCTACAAGGCCATTAACATTACATATCAGAATCTACATAGGGAACTTAAAGAACAAAAAACAAAGCAAACCCAGAAACACTTCCTGGGAAAGGTAGTATATCAGCCACAGTCCCCCCAAACAGCAGAGGAGACACTCCATTTAAGATAATTTGCAGAGTGCTTAATTACAAGGAATCTAACAGTGAAATTCTGTAGGCCGAAGCAAATCACAGGAGATTGTGCCAGAGCACAGGGTCAGTAGCATAGTGCTATTACTACCTTGGGTGGGAAAATATGGGGATGGGAGAGAAACCTATAAAGAAAAATTTACATTAAGCTGGCTACCTTGGAAAAAGCACAAGTCTCTCTCTGTCAAGAGAAAAACATAGCCTGAATCAACATTACCAAAAAGGAAAATGTATGCTTAACCTTGTTAATCTCCATTTCTTGTATCTCCCCATTGGCTAAACCCTAAGAAGGCCAGGAGGCCTGGGAGCTTTATTATTTACCCCAGGTGGGTCAAGCTCCATGGCAATGAGAAGGATGGAGATGGGTGGGAAGTCTTACAGAAGGACAAATGAAAATATCTGATCCAGATAGGGAACAAAATATGTGAACAGAAGTTAAAGGGTTCATTCTGAAAAGTAATGAGACATATATCTAGATAAGAGGAGTCGAGGAGAGCGTGGAAGTCAGCCAGATACACATGTGGATAGATGCTTTATTCATTAGGCATCAGCAGCAGCACATTAAAGAGATGATATTCTTAGGACTAAATAAAAGAACATGTCACATAAATGAATGAATTTGACTAACAAAAGGACTTTATTCTTTAAAAATAGGATGATAGACTAATAGGAAAGAAAGTCAGGTCCTCTGGCATTCATAACAGGGAAAAAATGTTCAACAATTTAGGAGTAAAATTTCAGGAGTTATATGTATTAGTTTGGCTATTGTGGACAGGACGAATAGAAAGCAAGGAAGTAGCCAGTTCAAGGCTCGAAAAAATTTTAGCATCTAGCTTAATATGGTGGTCTTAGGAAGAGAAAGTGGTTCTCAATGCCATAATTATCTTCATTTGAGTATCTTTTGCTCAAGCATCACATCACAATCATGGAGCAAAACTTTTCTTAGAAGACTTTCAAAGCATAAAAACCGTTTTAGGGCCGTGAGTACAAATTGTCTAATTGGCCTTCAGAAAACTTGTATTGGTTTTCCCTTCTCATCATTAGGTATGGAAGCATCAGTTTTCCCACTGATTATCATTGCTCTTTTTTTCCCTCTATCTAGTAGGCCACTGAAATTTCCTTCCAAGTACCTTATAATGTCCTATAAGCACATCTATTACCGCACTTGCCATATTTCTAATCTAGGGGCTTGTCCTTGGTCTTCAAGTCTCTCTCACTTCAATATTTCTGTTCTCTCTCTAATTTTATCACATTCTTGGAAACTGGAGGAGAAGGTGATTAAAGAAATGATGTTCTTAGGACCAAAAAAAAGAATATGTCACACAAATATATGGATTTGATTAACAAAGGGACTTTATGTTTTAAAAATAGGATGATAGTAGGAAAGAAACTGAGGTTCTCTGGCATCCCTAATAGAGATAAGTAGGAAAAAATATATACAGGCACCAAATGTCAGGGTGAGGAATGCATTCCCGATTAGGAGTGGCAGGTCCTGTCTCTTGATTCTGATGACAATCAATCAATTTCCAGAAATATAAAGAAACAGAGGGTGACAATTGGCAATGAGTCTGAATGAGTTAAGCAGCTTCATGAAGTCTCAGGGTAAAAAAAGTTCTTTGTAAAACTAGGCAAGATTCTGATTAGAGGTCATTCGTTAGGAATGCAGGCATGTCCTAGAGTAGAAAAGAGGATAAAGTTGAGAGAAAAAGCTCCTGTCTGAGAATTTCATGCTGTCTCTAAACAAAACTAAAAGCCACAAATTTAGGTAAGACCTCAAAGAAGATGGAGAAGAGATGATAGAAATTTTAAAAAATAATGAAGACTTAATTAGAGAGTACAGTCTTATGAGAAGAGGCAAATACCTTCCCTGTATAAAGAGAAATAAATTGAAACATTATAATATAAAAGTTAAGATCATTTGATATCATAACTAGAAAATAAATTTAATAGTCATATTGTTAAATGGTTACTTTAATTATAATTAAGAGACATGGTATCTTTCAAATAAATCGGTAACATCTGGATTACAAGTCTGCTCAATAAACACTTAATATAGAATTTAATGAAAGTTTTATTAAAGATCTTTCTTCATAAAAAATGAAAACAGAGAAAAAAATGTTAATAAAAGCAAAATGAGATGGGACTTGTTTGCACAGACCCAAAGTTCTAGTAAGCTCAGAAACTGTCAGTTAATGCCACTTGTATATTACCTTCATTTGCACTCAAGACAAGTTATAAAGCCCTCTATGGAAATAGTTCATTGAAATAATTATATACTATATCATAAGCATTATCCTGCAGGCTACAAAATTGTAATTTTGTTGACTGGGTTTTTGCCCATGGTCAATAACAGTCTATTAAATTAAAGATAGTACTCTGTGTGTGTGTGTGTGTGTGTGTGTGTGTGTGCATTAGCTAAAGCCCTTGGAACAGCAGGTAGGGAATAAATACATCAGGGAGGGGCATCAAATGTGTCTATTGGTCAGATATTCAAATAGGTGAAAGAAACTAAGACAGGAAGTATCATAACTGGAAATTAAACAGCAAAAGGACATCCCTTTCTCTGTGAGTTATTGTTGCAGGGTCCAGGTCTCCACATCTAACTTCTCTAGTTTTTGGCCACTTGCTCTTATGCCTAATCCCTTAACTGCTCTTCTGAGTGGGAAAGATAATGTCAATCTCCATTCTTTCTTTCATAAGAAGCATGGACTTTCAATCTGGCATCAGCCTATTTTGTATTAATTTCCTATTAATTTCTCAGTGTGCTAACTTGTTTTTCTTTAATCTTCACCTAGTCTTCATTCTCTTAAGCATCCTTTTTTTTTTTTTTTGTAGAGACAGAGTCTCACTCTATCACCCTTGGTAGAGTGCCATGGCATCACATAGCTCACAGCCACCTCCAACTCCTGGGCTTAGGCGATTCTCTTGCCTCAGCCTCCTGAGTAGCTAGGACTATAGGTGCTGCCACAATGTCCGGCTATTTTTTTGTTGCAGTTTGGCTGGGGTGAGGTTTGAACCCACTGCCCTCTGTATTTGGGGCCAGCACCCTAACCACGGAGCAACAGGCGCCACCCTGTCTTAAGCATTCTTATCTCTGGTTGAATGACTGTAATTGCAGTAACCAGGTGTATTTAAATTGACCATCCAACACAAATACCTGCTAATGCAAACCTGCTCTCCTGCCTCCTCTGCTCCACTCCCTTTTCAATTCTATTTCCAGCAAAGGGCACTCTGCTCCTGTTTGTGTGATCCGAAAATGGTGGAATCAGAGGATAAAAAAACATTAGAACAGGAGACATTGGAAAACATCCACTTTTTATATTAGAAACTGATTTCTCTGTTAATATACAATTCCTTCAGTTGGTACTGGTTATCTAGAGAGATGAATTGATAAATACCTTAATTGATAAGTCTAAGTGATTGACAAACTTTACATGTACCCAATGGAAAAGAGTTCCAACATCATGTAATGATCCCTGGTTTAGTCGTGGAATACCAGAGTGATGTTTCTTATGCTGGAAATGACACACTCTGGTTTAAACCACCCTGCTTCTTTTTTATCAGTTGAAGAGTCTAAATTATTCACATAACTGGCCTTCAAACCCAGCTAGTGAATGAAAAGTCAGATTTTCTTAGTCTTGGAAACCCAGTGTCCAAGTATCAAAAACAATCTAATTCAAAGAGTCGTATTATCTTCACTTCTCCCCCCTTTTTAGCAAATAATTTTCACAGTTCCTTCAAACTTCCCCTTCTGTATCCTTACCCTTCTCAGCACATCAGTTCAGTCTCTTTTCTTCTCACACAATGCTTAGGGCAAAGCCTTGCTAACCTGGTTCCTCGTCTCTCATTTATTACTATTCCAATCAGTCCTGCTTTCAGCACTGGATAAATCTTCCTAATGTACTACTATCATAATCTCAGTCTCTAACTTTAAAAACAGCCAACAATATATATAGTCCCAAGGTAAAATGCATTCTTCAAATCACATTTCAAGTCCTTTCACGACCTCAGACTCCCACTTGGGAATATGTATTTCCTACTGTGATCCAATATACAACATATTCACCAGCTATTTGAATTTTGTTATACACCAGAATATGGCATTACAATTCCTATCTAATAACACATTTCATCTGTTTTCTCTGACCAATTGTTGGCTACTGCCTCTCCACTTTTTAATAGCTTACACTACCTCACAATATAAACATCTATACACATGGATTCACAGTTTACTGACAAGTACATATCCAACAAAATCTCATCAGCGGTGCAGGAGCCAGCTAAAATAATTGGAAGACTGAAGCATTACCCAAGGACCTTGGAATATGAAGCACCATGAAGAATGTTGCCCAAATGTATTCTTTACATAATAAGAAACACAATAAATACTTTTCTGATGACAATGTTGATATCAAAAGATTGTAGTTACTCAGTTTGGCCATAATTCTGTTAGCTTGAAGTATATCTACATACTGATTTTCTCCTAAAATCGACACTTTTGAATCCCTAGCCAATTCTTTTCATTACTTCTGAAATTGATCAATTTCATCCCTGGCTTCTTTGACAGTCAACAAGAAAATTGAATTGCTTTTGAACAAGTAAATGGGCTCCCACTCCTTTTCCTACTTAAAAGAAAATACTTACTTGTAGCACAAATACATGCTCATTTCCACAACATAAAAATTCTTTGAAGAAGTCACTCAACTGGAAAATATGCTGGGGGTAAGAAACTACACACAAGTTTGGAAAATGCATTAGGGTAAAAAAATCTGACAGTGTACTTAATTTTTTTTTTCTTGTATAAAAGACTGCTTTTGTACTAAAAGTTCTAGTCATTTTAGACATCTCTTTATTATAAGCCTGGGTGGAGTAAAGTTTGAGAGAATCTACACTAGATCTACTTTCTAGATGTATTCCTTTAAGTTATTTATTCTGTATTGTTTATATTTTGATTCATTCCAAGAGAAAATAAAAAATACTATTAGTTAAAAGTATTTAAATTCTGGGTGTGTATACATAGACTACCACAGTTTATCTGTATCCTCAAAGACCATGTTCAATGTCAACTTGATCCTTCAGAAAGCATTCTTTAGAAAATAACCCTTGATCTTTTATGGGTTATTGTCAAAGAATCTGCAACCTGGCCTTGTACTGTGTGGCTATTCTCTCTGGAAGAGACTATTCCAAAAGGGTAACTCTCTCTGATAAACTCACTCTGTCCTATAGGGACCCTGGTTTTATATGTCTCGCTCCATCAACCACATTTTCTATTCCAGAGAGTCCTGTGTTTTAAACTAGAATCCAGTTGTGTGTGGTGCACTTGCCATTAACTCAGGAGTTGTGTCCCTCATGTGATCATTGAGTATTGCTCATCTATGGTGATAATTTTGGGAGTGAAGAGTTGGTTTAGGAATTCCAACTTCAGGAATCTATTTATGTTTGCCAAGTCGAAACTGCTTTAAATCATCATCAAAATAACGCTTACTCTTTAAGCTATAAAAAACTCAGTAGTGCATGAAATGTAAGAAGACACTCCATATTAGCAATGAAGTTGTTTCACCTTCCTATTATTCATGTATTTACTAAAGTAGTGCTATTAATTTCCTTCAGAGCTCTTCTTTTACATTCACAACTTGGCTAACTGGTGCAAGAGGACTTTGGCCTATCTTGGCTTTTAACAGGCCTTCCTCACTAAGCTTAATCATTTCTAACTTTTGACTTACAGTGAGCAATGTGTGACTGTGACTCTCTTTCACTTGAATTCTTAGAGGCCATTGCAGGGTTGTTAATTGCCTATTTCAATGTCACTGTGTATCAGGGAATAGGGATGCTCAAGGACAGGGAGAGATGGGGAAATTACTGGTCTGTAGAATAGTCAAAACACACACAACATTTATTAAGTTAACTGTCTTAGATGGGTGTGGGTTGTGGTGACATGCAAAAATCACTATAGTAAAATCAAAGATCACTGATCACAGATCATCCTAAAAGATATAATAGTAATGAATAATTTAGAAATCTTGTGAGAATTATCAATACCTGATGCAGAGATACTAGGTGAGCTCATGCTGAACTGGTGCTAGCAGACCTGCTCAGTGCAGTGTTGCCTCAAACCTTCAATTTATAAATGCACTATCTGTGAAGTGCAGTAAAACAAAGCTCAAGAACGTATGCCTATATCTTTAATATTAATAATTTTATGATGATATAATCAAGGTTTGCCCTTTAAATTCTTAAAACTGTAGGCCGGCACCTGTGGCTCCGTGAGTAGAGCGCCAGCCCCATATACCAAAGGTGGCAGGTTCCAACCCAGCCCCAGCCAAACTGCAACAAGAAATAGCCAGGCATTGGAGGCACCTGTATTTCCCAGCCACTCAGGAGGCTGAGGCAAGAGAATTGCCTAAGCCCAAGAGCTGGAGGTCACTGTAAGCTGTGACACCACAGCACTCTACCCAGAGTGACAGAGTAAGACTCCATCTCTTAAAAAAAAAAAAGAATTAAATTCTTAAAATTGCAACAGGTTTTATGAGTGTACTATAATTTATTTATTTATTCATTATTTCAGTAGAAAAGCACTACCTTTCTTCTCAGAAACCATGCAAGCAAGAAGAAAGTAAAGTAAAATACTTAGCTTTATGACTAAAAAACTCACAACACAGAATTCTGTCCTTTGAGAAAATATCTTTTAAAATTAAAAATATATATATTTTCTCAAGTAAATATCGCTGAGGAGATTTCTTACCAGGACACTTGAATTGTAAGAAATGACAAACAAAGTTTCTTCAGGGAGAGAGAAATTGATAAATTGTTAAACTCAGATCTACATAAAGAAAATAAGAGCATTAGAGAAGCAAAAAGTGAACATAAATAAAAACTTATTTTTCTTATTCTTAATTGATCTAACTGGGTACAGTTTGTTCAAAATGATAGCAAAAAATGAATTTGAAGATATATTGTCATATATAGACATATAAAATCTTATATATAAGTGAAATGCAAAATAATAATAATTAAAAAAGGGACGAGAAGGAGAAATTTGGAATATTATGTTATAAAGTACTTATATTACCCAGGAAGCAGTATTACATTATTTGAAAATAAACTTGACTTAGTTGTAAATATATTTTAACTTTAGGGAACTACTAAAAAAAAAAAAGAAAAACTGAAAACTACTAAGGAAAGAAAGAAAACATAATCATATACTATGTAATTAAAACCACAAGTAGCAGAAAAAGTATGGAAGATAAAATGAAAACAAAAAACAAAGGCAACAAACGAAAAAATATTAACAAACAGATTAAAAGAAAAGTGATGGACTTCTAGTGTCTTGTCTGGCATGTAAGAAGCTTAGAAGTCACCATTCTTTCCTAACAAAGAGCTAAACAAACTCAAATATCAATAGTTCATCATAGGTCTAACAGAGAAATGACATCACAGGGCAAACAACTACCACAAAAATTAGAGACATGAACATGTTGAAACAAAGAACAAAAATTTGCCAGAGCAGAAACCTGTAAGTGGCAACTCTTCCAGAAACTAGTGCTAGAGTGGGAAAACCTGAACTGTAATTGACAAATAACTTGAAACTCAGTATAGACAACTCTGAGAGTTAAAAATTTCAAGGGACCCAGTCATGGAAGAGCCTCACATTTTTTTGTGGGTTTTATGTCTAGGAGACCTAATAGGTTCCTACAGTGAATGTCACAGAAAATCTTATCTTTCTTCCAACTAGGAGAGAGGAAGATGAAATACAACAGAGAAATTTGAAATAACAGAGAATTTTGTTCTTCTTAATAACATTTGCCCTTAGGAGAAACCGTTTGGGCAGAGCTTAACCTTCTGGGGTTTTATTCACCTGGGGAATTACCTAATTCCAAACCCTTTAGCCATTCTGCCATATTTTAGGTGAGAAAAAAAATGGAAAGCACAAGTGAAGTTCATGTCATAGGGGCATAGGGTCACCTAAAAGCTCAGACCTAATAGTAGGACCATAGAACTCTTCCTCCCCACCCACACCTTACCATTTCAAAATTAAAGGCCTATTTACTAAAGTACATTATCCAGTACATCAAGTCTGCCTTTCAACAAAAATAATAAGGCATATCAAAAGGCAAATGATACAGTTTAAAGAGCTTGAATAAACATAAGAATCAGAGTCACATGTAGTAGAAATATTAGAATGATCAGATCAAGCATTTTGAAAGCCTTGTTACCTGAAGAAAATGATGAGATTAATACATTTGGAAAGGAAGGCTTCATTTCTCATAAGGGTTGCAGCCTATGGATGGCTATTCCAATGGGTTGAAAAGTAGAGCCTAGCTAAAAGGCAGAAATATGTGCTTTGAGTTAGCCTTTATACCCTTCACACAAATTAATTCAAAAATATCACAGGCCTCAAAGCAAAAGACAAAACTACTAAACTCCTAGAAAACCACATAAGATAAAACCTGGGTGACCTAGTGTTTGATTGCGAGTTTCTACATACCACACCAAAGGCATGATCCATAAAAGAAAGAATTGCTAAGCTGGACTTCATTCAAATTAAAAGTGTTTATTCTGTGAAAGGTGCTATAAAGAATAAAAAGAGAATCCAAAGACTTAAAGAAACTATTTACAAATAACATATCAGATAAAAGATTTGTATTCAAAATATTAAAAAAGTCTTAAATGTCAACAATAAGAAGTAACGTAATTAAAAATAATCCAGGTGGGGCAGTGCCTGTGGCTCAAAGGAGTAGGACACCGGCCCCATATGCCAGAGGTGGTGGGTTCAAACCAAACCGAGGCCAAAAACTGCAAAAAAAAAAAAAAAAAAATAGTCCAGGCACCTCACCCTACAACATGTACACATCATAAATAAGCCTATGCAAAGATGCTTCATAGCATATGAAATCAGGGACATGCAAATTAATGCAACAGAAAGCCACACAGCTATTAGAATGGCCAAAATTAAGAACACTGACAATACCAAGTGCTGTGTGGAAGGCGTAGAACAACAGAGGCCTCTCACTTATTGCCTATAGCAATGCCTTTTTGATCATCAAAGAAAGATTAGACAAATATTTATCATAATGCTATGTAAATTATATTTCTGTCCCCAGAAATCAGCAAACTGATTAAGTTCACCATTACCACCCATCACCACATCTGATGACTTCTGTCTGCTCACAAGCCTTCGGTATTCACTCAGCTCACTCCTGCTTGAGAGAACCTTCTCTCTTGACTTCTCTTGTACAGATCTCTCTCATTCTCCTACGAGTTCTCTGTCTGAATCTTCTTTCCCTCTAAATATTTCCTAAGGACTTCCATCCCCCTCATGTTGCATCTTGCCTCACAACCTTCTGACTTTAAATGGCTTTTCAAGGCAGGTATCCTCACCTTCCCAGACTACAGCTCCAGCTCTCATATCTCTTCAGCATTCAACCTGGCAGCTGCATGGATATGCGTAATACAGAACTCTATACCTTGCATCCTTGAAGTTCACGATTGCTGTTCAAAGTATTACTCTTCTACTAGCAACAACCTCTCAAAATTGTTACTGCAATGTTGGTTCTTCTCAAATATTTTTCATCTTAATTTACTGTAATTATCTTTTTATATAGTTTGTCCTTAACAGTAGGCTATATCTTATTTTTGTCATGTCTATCTATCTATCGATCGATCGATCTATCTATCTTTTACTTAATACAGTATCTCACACATATCAAAAATGTAAACATATTTGAGTGAATGAGAGCTATGAATGGGCTGATTCACCAGTCCATTTGATTATTGCACATCAAGATGATTCCATATCAAAAAAGAAATCATGAGCAAACAGTTCAAAAAGTATTTATGGTGAATACCATATCCTGTTTGTCAGGAATAAGACTCTTTAAGGATCCAGACATGGATAAGGCATAGGCCTTGCCCTTGAGGAGCTCACAGTCTACGATGAGGTCTACAGTGTACTTTTTAGTGGATTTGCTTCAAGAGGAAATTATTTTCTGTTACAAGAGTCACTTGCACTACTAGGAAAGACATGTCTTATTTAAATCCTCAACAGAATTCCCATCACATAAATGACAACTTGGGGAAGTGCTTTACTTTGGAGTGTATGCCTGGATTTTGAATTTCAGCTTCCCCTAAGCCCAGTTCTGCAGATGATAGTGAATTGATTCTCACATCAAAAGGAAGGCAAAGCTATACATACTTAACCTTTGTAACCAGCTACTGCTGGAAAAATAATAAGTAAGTCTTAGGAGGGGAAAAGAGTTGCTTGAAATTCTGCAGTTCTTTTAATCTTGTGAAGAATGAGATATAAATCAATAAATAACAATAACATCAAGAGGTGGAATTACATTTTCTATCCACTTAAAAACATTGGAGAGAAGTGGTTGGTTCTAACAGCTTTTTTCCTTTAAAAGTAATAACAGACAAATTCTTTGCTTCTGGAACTAGGGCATGAGTTTTGTGTGGGTTAGTAGTGTCCTTTAGTAGGTTGGAAATAGTCTAACAAAAATAAATTGAAAAATAAGTCTGTGTCAAGGGATTTTTTTCTGAACTTTCCTAAATTAGAAATATTCACATTTTTACAACCATGTTTTACATAGCTACACAAAGTAGATATTTATTCAAGAATTGTTGGAATAGTTAGAACCTTAGAGGTAAAGTACCTCATTTTCACTAAGGAAAAACTGAGTTACCCAAAGCAATATTGCTACTTTTTGGCATTATTATATTATCACTTTGACCCAAGTACAAAACTTTCTCCAAAGGATATTACTGAGCTTGGTCCCAAATCAATCAATTTGTCTCTTTTGTAGTTAAACATTTCCCTGCATGCCAGAGGTATTTCATTTATTTAATTGAGAATTGTTGAGTCCTTTCCCCTAATGGCTTTGATTTAAAGGGTAATGAAGTTTATTTTTATAGGATAAAGTTATCAGGCTGCTTAATTTCAGTTGTAACATAATTTGCCTAAATATTCAAATGGAAAGTATTTAGTGGATTTTTGTTCAGAGGTCATCAATATATGTTTCCTGCTTGGAATGAAATGTTTTTTTATTTAATACCTGAAATTTTAAACTAGAGATTTGAGAAATAAGGCAAGGAAGAGAAGTGGCTACACCATTTATGTCCCTGAAAGTAGAGTTTTAGGGTAGCATAAATCCTGAGACCCAAATCAGAACAAATCAGGAGGAAGAAAGGATTCACCAGTAAGTTAAATGGAATGAGTTGTAAGCAATAAATATAGTTAGAATTACATCATTGACTGATGAAAACTTTGTTTAAATTATTGAAAATTAGATCAAGGCAGATACAATGGGGAATACCCTGCAATGACTGCCAGGGTTTGGTTTTTGTAAAAATGTGGTATTTAGGGGCTACTGGTCTCTGTCTCAAATCCTCTTTACCTTATAAACAGCTTTTGTCACCAATAATGAGCAAAACAGACCTAGAATTTCCAGATTCTTTAATTTGTGATATCAGTCTTCAAGTAGAGAAAATCTTACATGGATACTCCATTTGGCAAATGACCCTTTCAAAGAGATATAAACAGATAATGACAGCAACTTAACAGCAATAGACATGTAAATTAAAGACTAGTGCATCCTGATCTAATTCCCTTTTTTATGCTCCACGGGTCATAGATTTGGATTAGAAACAAATGTGTGACCTAAAAATTGCTCCCCTCCCCATCTTCTTTTTTTTTTTTTTAATTAAATGATAGCTCTATACATTAATGCAAACAGGGGGTACAGTGTAGTGTTTTCATATACATTTTGAAATACTTTCATCAAGCTGGTTCACATAAATTTCATGTCATTTGCATAGTCATTGTGTCA
>CAUYQS010080695.1:0-17544 GCA_963574585.1 Otolemur crassicaudatus | reverse complement strand
CCCCCTGGGTAGAGTGCTGTGGCATCACAGCTCACAGCAACCTCCAACTCCTGGGCTCAAGCGAGTCTCCTGCCTCCGCCTCCCAAGTAGCTGGGACCACAGGCGCCCGCCACAACACCCGGCTTTTTTTTGGCTGTAGCTGTCATTGTTGTTTGGCGGGTCCCGGCTGGATTTGAACCAGCCACCTTAGCTGTATGTGGCTGGCGCCTTAGCCACTTGAGCCATAGGTGCCGAGCCAGATTGCTACATTAAAAAATATATATATCATAACAGCTTCACAAGTTTTCATATGACGACTGTAACATCCCAAAACCAAGTTTTCTTGGAAGTAATACACGTTTACCCATTCCACTGTACTCTGGGCTGGACTCTTTCATGGTCCTCTGTTTCTTAAAATGTTTACTTTAAAATAAACTTAAGATAAAGTCAAATACTCTCCAGAGGGAGTCCCACTCCATAGCTGGTGGTTAACGCGTACTTGCTAAAAACCCATGTCTCCAAAACGAAACAAAACTATAAATCCTGAACTACTATGACGCTATGTTAGATAATTCCATTTTAGGCTAGATTAAGCCCACTCATTTTCCTTCTCAAAAAAATCAAAGTGATTTATATAGATGAACAAATAAAGCTTCACGAATCTGCTTTTTGAAGGTGAAAACAAAAATCACACTTGCTTATAGAAGGGCATGATTGTGGCTTTCTCTTTGGGTCTTTCTTTTTCCTTTCCAGTGGTAAAGGCAGAGGGTGACAGCTAGCCCCCAAACTGTGCAACGCGCTGGAAAGAAGGTCGTGGCTAAGACGCCTCTTTTCTCTTACTAGGAAATGAGACAGACTGACCCACATCTCTATGCACAGAAAAGAGCCCTCTGTGCATGGAAAAGAACGACCCAGAAGAAAAACTACTCTGGCCGGCAGTGAGAGTCTCAGTGACATTGGACTTCCAGGCTTATAGATGCTCAGTCCATTGGGTTCCTAAAGAACTTTTCCTTTCTTTAATTATCTCAGTCTGCAGTTTGCAACTGAGGGTTTTTCTTGCCTTTGTGATTCTGGCAGATTCTCTATTTCCTTGTAACTTTTAAGCTTGAAGGCTTGCTCCACTCCCCAACCATAGGCAATGTATCCATACGAGGCAGGGAAAGAATCTTAGAAAATAGATTGGCTCGGGGCCTATGGCTCAAGTGGCTAAGGCACCAGCCACATACACCTAAGGTGGTGGGTTCGAATCCAGCCAGGCCCGCCAAACAACAATAATGGCTGCAACCAAAAAAAAAAAAAAAATAGCTGGGCATTGTGGCGGGCGCCTGTGGTCCCAGCTACTTGGGAGGTGGAGGCAGGAGACTCGCTTGAGCCCAGGAGTTGGAGGTTGCTGTGAGGGGTGATGCCACAGGTACTCTACCCAGGGGGACAGCTTGAGGCTCTGTGTCAAAAAAAAAAAGAAAAGAAAATAGATCAATTGTCTTCTTAGACGTTCCTCCCCGTCCCCTGAGCCCTGTCCTAAAGTAATCCCATTTATTCTCTCAATATTTTACTGTCATTAAAAAAAAAAAATGCTCTCAGCAGAGTTAATATGTTAAGTGCTTGGGAACCTTGGATAAAGGGTCGAAGAGGAACAAGAGAAAGGAAATGCAAGCACATCCCATAAATTGTTTCAACATCCATGCTGAGAGATTACGAGCAGGCAGAAAACAAAGGGGCCCTATGAAGGATTGAGGAGGGTTTGTATCCCGACCTACAACTGTGGACTTGTTACAAAGGGTTCTTTAAACATTTCTGATGGGAATGAAATGAATTATGGCTGAGGAGAGGGGGAGGAGGACGTAAAGGGCAGATGTCAGGTAAATGAAAATGCTGCATTTCCTTGCCGCCACACCCGCGTCCCCTGTCCATGAGTTCTTTTTCCCTTTTTAGTTAAGACTTGGAAGTGAATTATTTTTTGAATAGTTTGTTCCTCACCTCAGAGTTCCGCATTGCTTCTGTTTTGATCACCCCCCCCCAATTTCATGCATTCATGCACAAATCCCATTTTCATATAATTCACTAAAAGCCATTCATCTCTGGCAGTTTAGAAAATGCTCTCCCCACTCACCCTTTATGTGGTCATCAGACAAGCTTTTATGGAGAAGCAAATATATGCCAGGCCTTATGCTGTGGGCAGCTGGATTTACTAAACACTCCTGAATTATGTTATCATCAGAATTGTTTTTATGGAGACCTTAGCTGCATAAAATCCATACTAATAGTAAATCCAGCATTTTGTTTATAATTGTTGGTGTTTGTATCGTCATTTTTCAGGGGGTGGGATCTGTAGCTTTCATCAGATTCTCAAGGATTCTGTGACTCCAGCATTAACAAAAGATAATGCATTTGAGAACCACCTGCACTGTCACTGAATATTCCCAACAGCCCTTAGGAGCATGACAAGTGCTGTTCCACGCTGCAAAAGCCAAAACTGAGGCACTGAGGGGCTAAGTAATTCACCTGCGTCACGTGAGCAGCTCCCCCTTGCTGCTCTGACACAACCCCACTCTCCTTCACTGCTACCCACCTCTTTGCCAGAAATAGTGGAGAAAGGCCAGATCCCAGGTCTTTAGTCTTTCAGTCTAACTTGAAGCAACCCATCTAAAATGCTTAGATCATTTAAAATTCCTGCTGTTTAAAATTTAAAATGACCACACCGCTACTTGGAACCAGGCCTTTTCTGGGTTTTCGTTTGTTTAGCCTGGAAAAGGAAAGGCTGTTTAAAGTGCATAAAGTCTTTTTCTTTCTTAATTTTTTTTTTTTTTAAAAAAAGAAGTCAATAGCAGAATGTATGTGCAGAACCCCACTGGACCTGCAGATGCCTCGTCTCTGGTCACACTTCCGCACCTTAATCCAGGGATCAGGGAGCTTTTTCTGTATAGGGCCAGTTAGGAAACATTTTAGGCTTTGCAGGCCATAAAGTCTCTTCCACAACTACTGAGCTCTGCTTCTGGAGCTCAAAAGCAACCATAGACAATACATAAATGAATAGGTGTGGTCGCGTTCCAATAACTTTATTTTAAAAACAGCCCGGGGCTTGATTTAATCCATCCTCTGCTGCACACAGTTATACTATTATCCCTACAAGTTCTCCTTTGATGTCAAAGTTCTTCACATGAGGTCCACAGGCTTCATCAGAAACTCCCTCTGAAATCATTTGCAAGATTTTGTTTATGTATCTTTTTGGTTTGTATGGTCATTTTTCAGTGGGTGGGGTCTGTAGCTCTCATCAGATTCTCAAAGATTCTGTGGCTCAGAAAAGATTCAAACCGAGATCCACAGCTCCAATACTGGCAGCTGCCTGCAGGGTGAAGTCACACAAGGGCCCTGACACTCTACTATATTTTAGTGACTTTTTCCTGTGACTGATGGGCACCACTCACATAGCACTATTATCTGCGCCCCCAAAACCCCTTGCACAGCTTCCTGGCCTCTGAGCCTTTGTAAAAACTTTCCAAGCTGTTTGGCATGAACCTTCAACTGAATCCAGTTCTCTTCGTGAACAAGCATTTCTGAAGCAGCTCCTGCTGGCCAGGCCTGTGTGTGTCCCGGGAGGAAAGAGCAGATCACTGGTGCAGTTAGACAAGCAACTACCAATTTCGTGTGGCAGGGAGAGTTAAAGGTGCGGTCACACTCAGGAGAGGTGCCTACCCCGGATTTGGGGTCAGGAAGTGTTTCCTGGAGGAAGTCCTCATTCCTCTGGGGCCTAAAGAATGCATAGGAGTCTAAATCTGGAATGAGAAGTTTGCTGAACAGAGAGAAAGAGGGTGGGAAGAAGAGAAGACGTACCCCGTGTCCATGGACGAAACTCAGTGGAATCTGCAGGGTGAAGGTGGCAGGGGCCAGATTGCAGAGGGGAGAGAGGCTGTG
Organism: Otolemur crassicaudatus; assembly: GCA_963574585.1. NCBI lineage: Eukaryota > Metazoa > Chordata > Mammalia > Primates > Galagidae > Otolemur > Otolemur crassicaudatus. The sequence continues at coordinate 13,653 of CAUYQS010080695.1, read as the reverse complement.
TCACTTCTGCACATTGGTTAAGTGTTTGTACTTTATGATAAAGATCACGAGAAGCCTAATCTGTGGTCAGCTGACCAGCCTTCGGTTAGAAAGGGAATCCTGTCCCCAGTCTAGACCCACTGAATCAAAATCTCCATTTTAATGTACCCCAGGGCGATTTCTATCCAGGAGAGTTCGAGAAGCCTCTTTCTTTATCCTGGGCAAACCCCATCCCCCATTTCATATGACAGACTCCTCCCTACTCAGGTTTCCCAAACGGCCCTCAGGGTCATAATTACCCAGGGTACTTGTTAAGTTTATAGATTTCTGCGCTTTCTCCAGGACCTTCTCGTTCAGTAAATCTGGGTTGGAGCTAAGCAATGTGTGCTTCCAGCAAGTGCTCAAGGATGCTTGTTGAGAAAGTTTGGGAAAATATACTTCCCCAGCTCAGCAGAACGCACTCCGTCTCCATGCCCACAGCGCTTACGAGGATGATCTTACCAGTTTTCCTTGGTAGACTCTTCCCTGTTGATTTTTTTGTGTTTCATGTAAGAAATGTGCCTTAAACTCAGTATAGGTCCAAGTGCATACGGGAATAACCATGACCATCACGTGGCCACCAGTTAGTGTAGGTCCACTGGGCTGACCAAAAGTCAAATGTGGCATTAAAATCAAAGTGGCTTCAGTCTGAATGAGCAATTCATCAGTCAGACTTTGTTCTGAATATCTAAATCAAGGTCGAGTTTATGCTCCTGTTACTAGTTCAGGTTGAAACTTTTCTTCTCTCCAAAACTGGACGTTTTGTTCCCTGTAGCAGCTGACAATTAGGACAGCTCCTGCCGGCCACCCCAGGGGACACTCCCTTCCGCCAGCAATCACCACCTGAAAGCACCTTCATTTAAATCTCTGGTCTTACAAGCCACCCAAGGACAACATTTGACCGTTTGACCTTCTGTGACAGCAAATTCCTCTAGCTGACCGCATGGCACAAGAAGTTATTTCCTTTTATTTGTTCTAAATTTTTTTTTAACCAGTTGACCTCTTTTAAAGGAATAACTCTTAAAGGAGAAATAATTCAGTTGTCATTTTCTTGTGGAGTGTGCAGGGCTGGTCAGGGGACATAGTAAATATTTTTTAAATCCCTTGGCGAATCTCTAATTTAGTTTGAAATGGTATGAATATAATTTTTTTCCTGGACTTATAAACGATATATGTCCATTTTGCAAATTGTATAAAATAAAGAAAAATTTAAATGATATACAGCTGACCACCTAATGTTATGGTTGTATTATCTGTGAGCAGAATTCAGTCTTTAACAGTTACACTAGCATTTTCTCCTATGCAAATGTTTTTGCCATCCAAGCCTCACAGGGCCAGAATCAAAGACAGGTCTGTCCGATCCTTTTGATGCCTAATGCATTGCTGCCTTCCAGGCAGAAAAGTGATGTTAGGGACCTATCAGAGCTAATAACTATGGCTGAGGCTCAAAGGCAAGGGACAGAGCTAAACTCCCATAAGGAATTCTTACTTTAACAATGAACCTGGCTCAGTGCCTGTGGCTCAAGCGGCTAAGACACCAGCCACATACACCTAAGGTGGCGGGTTCGAATCCCGAGCCTGGGCCCGCCAAACAACAATGATGGCTGCAACCAAAAATTGGCCAGGCGTTGTGGCGGGTGCCTGTAGTCCCAGCTACTTGGGAGGCTGAGGCAGGAGACTCGCTTGAGCCCAGGAGTTGGAGGTTGCTGTGAGCTGTGATGCCATAGCACTCTATCCAGGGGGATAGCTTAAGGCTCCATCTCAAAACAAATGAACAAACAAAAAAAACAATGAAGCTGCTGGGAGGATTTGTCACTCCAGGAGCAAATTGAAACATGGCTACAACAGTATGAAAAATCTAGCTTCTTCCCAAATTCCATATGCTTTCAGAAATCTGTGTAAATTCCCCTTTCCTTCATTAACCAGTCCTCACACCCAATTTTCAAGTCTCAAGCCTCCATCTCAGTTAAACAAGAGATAGCCTACTCTCTGTTTACCCTTTAACAAGGAAGAAAACACACGAGCTGATGAGTCACTTTAATTAGCCCAAGGGAGAGCGAGGGGGTTTGAAAGGCAAGCTAGAATCCCTTTCCTAAAAGACAAAGAAAGGGCTTTCTTGAGATTGGGGTTTTTTTTAATGGGCCTGGTTTCCTTCTCTTAAATAAGAGTGACTTTATTGTTTTTATTCTTTAAAGGCACACACTTAACTATAAAACATTACAGTGATGAAAAAGAATGCAAAGATTAAAATATAAAATCATTCAACAATACAACACCCAGAAATAACTACTGTTAGCATGAAGGTGGCCCTCATGCCAGACAACCCTAGGCTCACATATTCATGTATTGAAATATCAAATAATTGTTGACAAAGCTATGTAGATTTTAATGGTTGCTCAAATTAGATTACAATGATAAGGAGATTTCCATGATTTTTGGAGAAGCAACAAGGAATTCATATGACACAAAAGCAGATGCTGACTTCAACCTCCCCTCCCAAGATTTCGATAGTTATATTTTGTTTTTTCAGGGCCTATATACCTATTTTTGCCTTGTAAGCGTAATTCCCACAATTCTTTAGTATTAATCCAATCTTTATATGAATTTAATGCCAATCAGGATTTATGGTCTCCCATAGTCTTCACGTTTGAGAGAGACGACTTCCTTTAGACTTGAATAACAACTTGGTATAAAACATCTGTGTCCTACTTTCCTCCCTCAGAACCTACCGGGCATTTCTTCTTTGTCTTTCGACATTATATTTGCTGTCCAGAAATATCAGGTCTTATTTTCCCCCAAAGGGACTTTTTCCTTTCTCTACTCATGAAATGTGATGATTTAATCAAGATATGGTTTAGAGTTTATTGTTGTGTCCGATAATTTCCTCAAAAATAGAGAAATTTTTCTACTTGTAGATTTAGTTCTTTATTTCAGGAATATTCTTTTTTGTTATGTCTTTGAATACTTTTTCTATGTCAATTTTTGGTTCTCTGACACTAGTTATTCTTATTTTGAACCATATTGGTCCTCTCTATATATTACCCTCTCTTTCAATACTTGCAAAGGTATATCTGCTCCCTTTGCATTCAGTGAGATTATCCTGAGACCTTCCTCCATGTAACTAGTTTTGTTTTTAGCCTGGTCTCTTCATGCACTCCTGTTTTATTCATCAGTGCTGTGATGGTAATGATCTGGTTCTCAGTTTGTCTCGTCAGTGCTGTAGTCCCCCTTATTTTATTCAGTTGTCTGTTATTACATTTTGACCAACTTTTTCAACTAAATTATTAAATTATTCTAAAGCAACAGAATAAAGATGTTTAAAACCAGGCCTCTGAGGTTGGATTACATAGATTAATCAACAACCTGTGCCTGTAAGTGATCTGACGTCGGTCGATCTATAAAACAAAGACAAGAGTACTTACTTAATAGTATGTGAAGGATGAAATATGCAATCAACCTGAAAGAGTGCCCCAAACATATTAGGCACCCATCAATGAAAGCTATAATTGTAGCACAAACATACTTGTTCGCTGGGTTGCTTTCTTTCCCAGACAATGCTCCTCTGTCTTTTCCATGCTAGGCCTCTTACTTGTTTTCCTTTAACACATTAGCTTAGTAGCCTGGTCATGCCTGCTCATCTTGCTAATAGCTAATGTAGACAACTCTGTTCAGAACTTTGATTTTTCTCATATAATGAGGGCAAATTCTCTATAACTGTTTCTTACCTTTCCTAAGAACTGTCACATTCCCTTGGAGCTACTGAGGGTAGAGACCAGGTGTGATCTTAGCACTTTGGAAAGTTGAAGCAGGAGGATCATTGAAAGCCAGGAGTTTGAGACCAGACTGAACAACATAGTGAGACAAAAAAAATTTTTTTTAAATAGCCAGGTGTGGTGGTACATGCATGCCATCCCAGCTACTCAGGAGACTGAAGCAAGAGGATCACTTGAGCCCAGGAGTTTGAGTTTGCGGTGATACCATTGCACTCTACTCTGGGCAATAGAATGAGACTCTGCCACCAAAAAATATATACATATAGATATGTGTGTATTTGTTATAAATACATACTACTAGGGAGATGGCAGTAGGAAGGAGAGCTCAGCTAAAACTGAGTTAATCATGTTAAATGTTCCACTTGGGGTTGGCCTATGTTCATGGAGATCTCTGCATAACAGGGCTAAACCCCACCATGCAGTGATAAGCCCTGGAAAATGGAAAAAATCTGGAGTGGTAAGTCAGGACTTTGGTTTCTGTGACTTCTCTCTTATCGTTTCTCTGAACCTACCCTTGCCCTCTCCTTCTTTCCAAACTAGAAAGGGTTAATGAGCATTCTTAGCAGCTGAGAAAAGCTATACCAGAATCTTCTGTCTCCCTTCTTGACCTCCAGCATCATTGGTAATGGCATGAGGCTGTACTTTTTTCATTGTTTGGCTGCTGGCAGTGAGTTTTTTTGCAGGCTTTTATTAATCTTTATCCACTCAGTGAAGAAATAATAGATAAGAGAAAGATTCTGTGCTCTGAATTCACTATTTCATCTTTCCTAAGACCAGAAATCACTGCTGGACTGGTTGTAGTGCTCTGTAACACTGAGCAGAACAATCTCTTTCTTTGATTTTTGTCATCAACAACCACTGTCCTACCTAGTTCAGGATGCTATAATACAATACCATAGGTTGGGCAGCTTATAAGAAGAAAAAAAATTGATTTCTGAAAGTCCTAGAACCTGAAAGCCTTGAGATCAGGGTGCCAGTGTAATCAGATTCTGAGTAATTAAGTCAAGTGCTCCACCCTCATGACCTAATTACCTTACAAAAGCCTCACCTCCTAATACCATCACATTTGGTGTTAAGATTTTACCTTATGAATTTGGGGAGAGGACACAGTCCACAGAAGCCATTATCTTCTCAGTGTACATTAAGATGGTCATGAAGGAATGGAGTACAAATTCTAGAAAGTGTCTTTCAGAATAGGGAGAAAGTTTGAGCAGTTGCATGCCTCATGGTAAATTGGCAGTCTTGACTCATTAAATCTAGTCACATTTAATTGTTGACTCTACTGAATAAGCACTTTCACCATCCATTGTGATACGTTTGACCTACTATTGCTAAAATAAAATCTCTCTGTGCATAAGACTTAATAGAAAAATTCTCTGTCTTGGTTTAGAAGAGTAATGAAATGTAAAGAGTTTTTTAAAAGATTAAATATTCAAATAAGATAACAATATTATCCAATAAATATCATCTATCCCAAGTCTAGAAGGAGAAATGGGATAAATTTATGATACCATACCCTTTGGTAAGAATATCCAAAGGCACCTTACTTGACACTGGTAGTGGGTGGTCTCTGGAATGTCCTCCAAAATAGAACCTTTCTAGGCATTTCCCTGAAAGTGGCTTGATATTGGTTAATTAATCCTAGACACAAGGATTTACTTAGCAGCTTCTATGTAATAGGCTCTATGCCAAGTGATGGAAATGCAAAGATGAAAAAGATGGTCTCTTTTCTTAGAAGATCTTTGTTCATTGGGGGAAGGAAGCAGGTACACAGATAATTTCTGTTCATTACAATACATTCTATAAGTAGATGCATGAACACAGGAGGCTAAAAAAAATCTGTATTTCCTCACTTATAAATTTATCCAAAGGGGATGTCATTTTAATGGGTAAAAAGTATCAGGCACAGAAGAGGGTACGAATTAAAGCAAAGGACCCAGCATGTTTAAAGACATGCAGATGTCAAAGGACTGCTTGGTCTAGAACCATGAGATGCTCAATGTGGCTGGGTCCTTAAATGCATGTGTGACTAGGAGGTTACAACATTAAAACAAGTCTGAAAAGAAACCATGAAGATTTTTCTCACCCTCCCAGAGAATCTGAAAGTCATCCCATCAAAAAACCTAGGAAGCCAGGGAGGTGATGGAATAGGAACATGAATTTTCACGATGGTGATAAAATATAGCAGATATGGAAAGAGAGAGATAGCTAAGGAATTCATCATGGGGCTCATGCAGTTTTCCTGACAGGAAAAAACACAAATTTTGGCTAAGATAGTTGTAGTGTGTAGTGAAGGTTAAAGGACAGAATCAGAAGTTACTGCAATAATAGGATTTGGGGTGTATAAGTACTCCAATGAGAATGGAGTTGAGGAAAGGAAAATTTCAAATCTTTTTCCTCAAAGGTAGGGAAAATTGAAGAAGGAATTCATTTGCAAGAGAAAAGATGATTATAGAGGAAAGATAATGAGTTCAATTTTGCATAACATTAAATTTGGGTTATTTGTACTATTGGCAATTGGGAGTTGGGGCTCAGGAGAGATGTGGTCTAGGGATGTTATTTAGAGAATCCTCCTGAACACATAGGCAATAGCTGAAGTATAACTTTGGATGAGGTTATTCACTATTTTCACAAATACTTTTCTGCCTACTTCATGCCAGATAATACGCTAGTGCGAGTGTAAAAGAAGAGAACGTAAGGATGGAATTTTGAAGAATGTTAATATTTAAGGTACTATTGTTGAAATTTAAAGAACAAAGAAATCAATGAGGGAGCTGAAAATCGAGGTTCTTGGGCCACACCTTCTTGGGGTGTGATCCTGGCACTGTTAACCTAGAAACCAGGTGATACTAGAGGAACATAATTTCAAAAGGATGCCAGAGGAAATGGAGTCAAGTAAGAGACTGAGAAGGGCTAAGAGGGAGGAAGAAAGCTAGATCCCACTCCTGACACCAAAAAAGGTATAGCCTTGACCTTTAAACTGCTGAGTTGACCATGTAGTATTCTTGGGGTTCATTCAGAGATCTCTACCCTCCACTTTTAACCACTGAACCTCAGTTCATCTGTGTGAAAAGTCTTATGCACATCACTCTCTAGGTCTTCTCTACCTGATGCTTCTCTGGCCTCTAATTGGGTGCCTTCTGCCTCCAGGCCTTTGCACTGGCTTCCTCTAACCTGAATAACACCTTTCCCTTTATAGGTACCTTTACCAACTGATGGACCAATGATGATCCCCCTTGTAGCATAGCATAGCCCCAGGCCCTCACACATCTGTGAACTATTCTCACCAAAGTAACTATCAGGATAAGATGCAGGAGGGAAAAAAATGATGGAAGGAACTTATGGAGTTATCTATCCAAATTTTCTACCCAGTGTAGGATTCTCTCTGATGATATCATTGACTGATAGTCACCCAGCATCTTTGTGCCTAAGTCCAGTGGGGTCAAGATAACCTGTTCTAGCATTGAACAGGCTTCATTCTTACTGCAAGCCAAACCCCATGATGATGCCACTCATCTGGCATCTGTGTTCACGCAGAGCAGGCCTCACCACAAAGCACCCACACAAATGAAAGTGTTTGGTGTTGTCCCTTTTCCAGGTCAGACATTTCTAGCAGTTCCCATGGCTCAATACATGATATGCTGTTGAGCCTCTTCATCATTCTGCTCATCTCATTTGGAAAGAAAAGAACACTTGTTTGAGGTAGTGGTTCAGCTTCCCATTGCAGCAATACCAAATACCACAAATGTTCTGGCTTAAACCAAAGTAAATCTTTCAGTTCTGAAAGTTATAAGTTTGAAATGAGTTCTGCAAGACTGAAATCAAGGTATCAGCAGGGGTAGTTCGTTTGTTCCTTCCTCCTTTCCTTCCTTCCTTCCTTTCTTAGACAAAGTCTCACTCTATCACCCTGGGTAGAGTGCTGGCATCATAGCTTGCAGCAACTTCAAACTCTTGGGCTCAAGACATCTTCTTGCCTCAGTGTCCCGAGTAGCTCAGATGAGCTAGTTTTACTTTTTTTAGTAGAGATGGGGTCTCACTCTTGCTCAGGCTGCTCTTGAACTCCTGAGCTAAAGCAATCCTCCTGCCTTGGCCTCCCAGAGCACTAGGATTACAGGTCTAAGCCATTATACCTGGCCTCCTTGTTTCATTTTCAAGCATATCACTACAGTTTGTCTCCCTTTTACAGGAGGACACCTGTGATTACATTTAAGATCCACTCAGATAATCCAGGATAATCATCCTAAGCCAAAATCCTTAAGGTAAGTAGAGATGCAAAATCTTTTTTGCAATATAAGGTTCCATTCACAGGCTCCAAAGATTAGTACTTGGATATCTTTCAGGGCATTTTCCAGCCTACCGCAGACACTTCAATCAATGTACTCTGAAACCGCATTATCATTTTATCCACCAAGTCCTTCTTGGATTATGTTGCTTTTCCCATCAACTAAAATCAAACCCTCAACACTATTTTTCATGTGAACAGCTGCTGTGCTGATTTAACCCTCCAGGATCAGGAGGGCTATTCTCTCTTCTGGACACAAGGTAGCAGTGTACCTCCCCTGATCCCTGTAGAGTTAGGTGTGGTCACATGACTTGTTTGGCCAATGGGATGTGAGATGAAATGTGTTACCTCACAGGGAGCTTTAGGAGCTAAGGTGAGATTTGCTCAGTGGCTATTTCCCTCTGTCACTGTGAGCAGCAATGTTCGGAAGATAGCTTCCCATCAGCCTGGATCCTACAGTGAGGAAAATGAGAAGAAAACTTTCTGGAGGACTCAGGGTCATCTGAGATGTGTAAAGTGAATTAGAAACAAAACAAAACTTTGCTGCTTCAGTCACTGGGATTTTTGGAGTTGTTACCATGACATTATCCAGCCTATCTTGACTGATACAAACTCTTTCTCATGATGAATCAATTTTAAAAATCATAGCATTCCCATTTATTACCATTAAATTTCATATTTTCTATAGTGATCAAGTCTACAAGGCTTTCATAATGTGTTGGAATCTCGATTCAGATATGTAATATACAATGGATATTTTATCACTATAAGATCTGATAAACATTTTCTCTGTGTTTTTATCAAACTTATTCATTTGAAGAAAGCTTATTAGGGCAAAGTAGACCAAAGTCAAGTGCATCAATCTATGGCACACTACTTGGAACACCTTCTAGACTGATACTGATCCAAAAATAAAACTCTTATGATATAGTACATATGGCAGCACTGTCATTTGGCCTTTTTTTTCCTATCTTAGTCATAAACCATAGATTTTCAAAACACTTAATACAAATTCTTTCTCTCAAACATTTAGTTGAACTTGGCAGAATATTTCTATTATAATTCTAGTAGCCCTTTCAAAAATTAGTTTAGCGTGGCAACTTTGCTCTTTATAAATCCAGGCCGACTCATAGCAATTAATATATTCATTATACTAAGTGCTCCTGGATCATCTGATTAAATAATCATTTTAAAATTACATAGGGGTTCATGTAAATATTACTAATATTACTAATATTACTAATATTCTTAGACTACCCTAAAACAACAGATTTCATAAGGCTATTTATTTATTTTATTTCACCACTGCATAGTACAAGGGCCAACAATTAAGTTTTATGAACTCCTCCTAGAAAAACTTCTCCACACCTCAACACTGACTGTCCCTAGGGTCACTCCCCTTGGGAAGCTATGCACTGACACCTAGTTCATCCTTCAAAACAATTTTGGCACTCTTTTTCTAGAATGGCATTGTACAAGGTCCAACAATTTCAAGTTCTTGACCTCATCCTACATAGGGTGGACTGGGCACTGGCCTTGGTGCACGGCTTCCTGAGTGGAGTACTTTGCGGGTAGCCATAGTAACATTCAGGGATAAAGTATGTAGCACTTTTTCTAGGATGAGTGTAAACTTAATTGTCCAACCTTATTAATATGACCATTTCTTTTTTCCTTTTTTTGCACATTTTGGCTAGGGCTGGGTTTGAACCTGCTACCTCCAGCATATAGGGCCAGCGCACTACTCCTTTGAGCCACAGGCACTGCCCATAAGACCGTCTCTCTTTTTTTTTTTCTTTTTTTGCAGTTTTTGACTGGGGCTGGGTTTGAACCCGCCACCTACGGCATATGGGGCCGGCGCCCTACTCCTTTGAGCCACAGGCGCCACCCAATAAGACCATTTCTTAAGGCTTGGGGCAGCAAAGTGAAATTATGTTCCACTCTAGTTCTTGCCATGGATTTTAGCTTGAGTACACAGTCCTGCAAAGAGGCAAATGCCACTGGACTTGTCACCACTTCGTCTATTTCCCTTCTTCTATGCTGCCTGTCAGAATCCACACACAGGAGGTACCCAAGCAAAGTCATTCTTGTGAAGAAAAGGAGGAGAGATGCACACAGAAGCATCTATCATTCTTCTTCTAATCATCTCTACATACAGTCGCCAAAGGCATCGTGTTGCTTCAGTAGGCTCTTGGGAGTGCCAAAGCGGCATAGTGATTAAGTTCAATGGACTCTAGAATCAAAGTACTTAAGGTGTAAATTTTGTGTTTGTCACTCACAAGCTTCATGAGTTTGGACAAATTACTCAAATACTTAGATGCCTCATCAGTAAAATGAGATAACCATAAAACCCATCTTACAGTGTTGTCAGGAGGATTAAAGTAGATAATGCAGGTAAATTGCACAAAATGAAGTAAGAGCTCAATAAATGTCTTTAATGCTATATAAGATTTCCTCTTATCTTACAGGGCATGGAGACAGATAATCACTTAATTAATTTGCTGGTCAGGAATACAGAAAAAAATAATCACCTATTTCTTGCCAAACCGTTATGTATGAAGGGTTAAGTCTACACGTTGCCCAGTGACTGGGAAATTTGGCTGCAAATTCCTTTAAGATGTGAGTTTGCGTGCCTTTGCAATTCTCTCTCCCTGACAAATGGCACTGATTCAACATGACTTAGGTTGCAAAGATTAGACACATTTCAATTACTTTCTTTGGTGTCACCCAGCTATCTCCTAATTGATAGGAGATTAAGAGCAGCCGTCACTGCAGAAATCCAAGAAACCGCACCAATTCTTAGTTTTCTTCTTTCTCTAGGGAATCCAAGTTTTCTATGTAAGGACATATTTTGGATTCCAGAGGAAAGAGGAGAAAAACAAAGTCACCAGTCCATGATCGTTTGCTGTCAACTTTTAGACTGCTTTTAAAGACAACACATTTTTAAAATTACCAAAGGAGTGGAGGACTAATATTTCTGGTATTTGTAGGCTTACTTAAATTTCCATAAAATATTTGTTAAAAAATCTAAAAGGAGGAGACATAATAATTGAGTCTATTTTTATTGTCTTGATCAGTTGATCAAAATAAAGTCCTCCTAAATATCTTTCAGACTAAAGTTTTTGCTGACTCTTTGATAGAAACTTTCATATCACCAGATTACGCATTTCATATCTAGCAATATTAACAATACGAAGTCATTATTATTTTCACTTATAAATTCGTTAACTATACTTAGGGAATATTTTATATTTACTGAAAAAGAAACCTTATCTGAGCCCCTCCATTCTCTTTTATATATGTGTGTGTGTTGTTTCTTTGGGGGGGGTTGTTGTTTTTGAGACAGAGTCTCATTTTTTGTGGCCTTGGCTAGAGTGTTGCAGCGTCATAGCTCACAGCAACCTCAAACTCTTGGGCTCAAGCCGTCCCCTTGGTTTAGCCTCCCGAGTAGCTGGGACTATAGGCACCCACCACAATGCCCAGCTAGTTTTTAGAGAGGGGGTCTTGCTCTTGCTGCTCTCCAATTCCTGAGCTCAGGAAGTCCACAGGCTTTGGTCTCCCAGAGTGCTAGGATTAGAAGCCAGAGCCACCGCACCTGGCCATTTTTTTTTCCTGGGTACAGGGTATGTGTCATTCATTTGGGTAGGACAATGCTGAGGCAGTTCGTAACGAAAGCCTGAGATTCCTGGTTCTTTCATCTCTGTGCTTATTTTCTGAAGTACAACCCTTGAAAACAATCACACTCAGCCCCACCTTTCCTAAAATAACACTGTGGTTCTTCAAAATCCGCCTCAGCTCTCCCCCACTACCCTCCTTGCACTTGAAACTACTGAGTTATAGCATCTGAGAAAGGGGTACCGTCAGGGGAGGCTACGCCATGGCCAGGGCCCAGTGCAAAATGAAAACCGTGACCCCTTCTTCAGAATGCGGGGGAAACATTAGCAACAAAAGTACTATTATAAACAAAAAGCTTTTTCCTTCTGCACGCTCCCTTCACTTGCCAGATGTTCTTTATTTGCCCTTTAATGTCGTTCCACGTAAAGAAAAAATAAATTTCAGCCATTAGCAAGAATTTCATTGTTCGTCTTTATAGTGCACAATGCCAATTTTAGATGAAAATATTGCAGCGTTTAACTCTCGTGGAATCACCAAATGACACACTTCACATTTTGTTCCTCATACGCACCTGGTGTGCATTTTGTTCTTCCGAGGACAGTAGGAACGCCACACAAAACTCACGTATTGTATTTACCACTTTCCTGATGAGGAAGGCAGGACTGCAGGGAGAAGGGAGGATTCTCTGCCCTCTCTTTCCCTTTCTACATGCTGAGCACAGAATTCTGAAGGACCCCAGACGCCGAAAGTCAGTTCAGCGAGGCCCAAAGTGAGCCCCAGGTCGGCAAGTGGTGCCGATAGCCCAACAGGGGTCAGCTGCCTGCCCACAAGACGCCCCACTTCTGTTCAAATGAAAAATGCTTTGAACGCCCAAAGAAGGCAACGGCCCTTTCAGAAACAAGAAAATCTAAGGAGCCCATCTCATCCTTTCTGAATCACGTTACTTCCCTGTATTAGCCCACTGCAGTCGTTGGGCTGATAAGGTGACCAGACGTCCCACTTTTGGTGTGACAGTCCCAATTTTTAACAATTTGTCCCTTGTTCTGTGGTGTTTTAAAAATGTCCTGATTTTTGGAAAGAATGCATGACAAGCTAGGGAACAGTGGGAGAACGGGAAGAGAATATATGGTTTTCAGCTGCCATGTGGCTATTTCGCCAGGATATGAGTTTTATATTATTTTTGTTAATTTTATAATGTTAAAATTTAATAATAACAAATAATTGTTGAGAACTGATTATCGAGAACTGCTTATCAAAGTTCACACTGTTGATCAGTTGTTAGAATTCGACCCCCATTGTTTGGACTTAATGAACAATGGCCTTTTTTGGCATTGGCAACTACGAAAACATTTTGTAACTGTCTCTCAGACAATACATATCGTACTGCATGCTAGTGCTAGTTAAACAAGTGATGTCAACAAATCAGCTATTCAGATAATTTAGGTAAGTAAGTTATTTATTTATTTCATGAATTTAGCAGACAGTACTCATATTATTTATATTTTATAGTGCTGGCAAAAAGTCTAGGGCCTGCCTTGAAAGTGACACTTACGACTTACGAGGTATCATTATTAAAAATATATATTGATAAGGAAAAGGTTAAATCTTGGGCATCAGCAAAAATCACAATAGAGAACAAATGGTTAGAAATATTTCATCATTTTGAAACAAACCATGCTTCATACAATAATGCACTAAAAATTGTGGGATATGTGCTGTCCTTACCAGGAACTAATGCTGCGACTGAACGTGTCTTTTCTACGGTAAATAAAGTGTGGAAATCAGAAAAATCACAATTAAGTGTTGAGACTTTGAAAGCTATTTTATGTGTGAAATATAATTTAACAAATTCTTGTGAAAAATTTCATGACCTTTTAAACAATGACAGCAATCTACTAAAAAAATTCACTCAAATGAGAAATATGCCAAAGAATAAAATAATACTATACATATTTTTAATGTATTATA
>CAUYQS010080688.1:0-22878 GCA_963574585.1 Otolemur crassicaudatus | reverse complement strand
GCCTGTGGCTCAAGCGGCTAAGGCGCCAGCCACATACACCTAAGGTGGCGGGTTCGAATCCCCAGCCCGGGCCCGCCAAACAATGATGGCTGCAACCAAAAAATGGCCAGGCGTTGTGGCGGGCACCTGTGGTCCCAGCTACTTGGGAGGCTGAGGCAGGAGTCTTGCTTGAGCCCAGGAGTTGGAGGTTGCTATGAGCTGTGATGCCATGGCACTCTACCCAGTGGGATAGCTTGAGGCTCCATCTCAAAAAGAAAAAGAAAAAGAAAAAGAAAAAGAAAAAGAAAAATTCCAGAGGCAGTAACTGGAATTATTGATTGGGACTACTCTCCACCATTTGATGTCACTACTCCCATTCTTGCTTATTTTCTCAACTTCTGTGTTCTCAGGTTTTATTCTTCAGCTCTTTTTACATTCCTTCTATATATTGCAAGTAAAATTTCAAAGTGAAACAGAGCCTAGGATTTTCCTATTAATAAAAGCTCAGACTAACTATCATTTCACAGGTTTATTTCAAAGAAGTGGAAGCTCCTATATTAGTTAAAATTCTTTCAGAAGCAAACAACCGATTCTTGACTCAAACAGGGATATATTTTAAAAAGGCATATATCAGCTAGTGGTCTGTATCAAACCACATCCAAAACTCTGTGGCTTAAAATAACAATAATTTATTTTCATTTAAGAATCTATGGGTCTGCTGATCTCAACTGAACAGCTCAGCTTTAAGCTACAGATATAGCTGAGCTTGGCTTCTTACTGTGGGTTGGGCTTATGTCTGGTACATATATATAAATTATAAAGTCTAGGTTGAAAGGATAAGTGGCACTTTTCATGGTGATAAAAGAAGCATCAGAGGACAAACCCAATGGAGCAAATACCCTTCAAGCCATTGTTTACATCACATTTGTTAACATCCCATTGGCAAAGCAAGTCACAGGGATTAACTCACCATCAAAGGAGAGGGGAAGTAAACCTCTCTCGTGGAGGTGGCAGAAGGGGAAAAAAGTACTTTTGAACAGCAATCTAATCTCCCTGAAAGGACATTGTGATGGTTCATGTATCATGGCATTCCAAGGGCAGTAAATCAGACTGTGTGCACAGAACGATGCGGGTCAGATCATTGCCTTCCTCTCCCTCTCTTGCTCTCAGTCTGTCCATCTCCCTTCTCTGATCCCTCGGTATGTTGATTTTATTCTCTGGAAGATTTCCTAGCATGACTAAAAATACAGCTGCTGGTAATTTGAGGACTATTTTTTATATGCTGTTATCCAAATGGACAAAGGACTTTTCCTCTCCCAGAAGGCACCTTTCACACTGAAGAGAAGATTCTGATTCGTTTAGCCAGGGGGAAGGGGGTCAATGCCTAGACCACATTAATTGGAAAGGTCAGAAGAATGTTGTGTGTGATTAACAAACCAAAATTAGCCCGTGTGTTGAAAGAATGGGGCATAAGATTTGATCATCCCAGTAGGATCATGTGGATTTGGGATGAGATGGTACCATCTAGACCAAGTGGATGCTTGTTACCTGCAAAAGAAGTGATTAGTGAAGAGAGACAATAGCAATGGATGTATATTGCAGTAATCATGTGTAAATTAATAAGCACACAACATACATACAGTAATAAGCACATGATTCTACAAAAATATACAGCTGTGGATTGCAGTTTGGTGGAATGTACCCATTTACAAGTGTTTCGATTAACCCTTTGTCTGGTTGACAGAGACAAAGACCATTCTTTGTATTCTAGAGCTCACAGGTGACTTAGTCCTTTAAGAGTCACATAAAAAGTGATTATTTCTACTTTCCTTTTAGATATTCATGGAAAATAATATTTATGTTCTAATTTCAATGTTCATAGTGAAATTCTGATATGATTCTTTAGCTGCCAGGGAGCCAAGACATTGTGTAATGTAGCACTTCACTTAAAGAGAAGGAAAGGGGAGGGGCATTGAGATAACAAGTGACTTTCCTAAAGTCATAGACATCAACAGGACCTAGCCAGATCAGACCATGTAAGTCAGAATAAGTCAGTGAAAAGGGGAAAGAAACTAACTTAGCATTAAATTTAACCAGCCCATTGTCTTAATAGTTCATATTACTAGAAGAATGGGAAGTCTCCTCTGCATTCCATAATCTACGGAAGCAAGCTACTCCTTTTTAGGCCACGTTCCAGTGAGACAGGACTGGTACAGGGATCCCAAGTTTCATTTCAGAGACTGACAGAGCTACTGAAATGAACACCTTGCTGTTCCATGCACAGTTGTAAACAAGTTCCCCTTTCTGGAGCTCTCCTGAATCCATCAGGCAGAGGCATGCACCGGGTTGGCTCTTGACAATATTAACTTCAATCTTTGATTTCATGATTTATCTTCTGTGAGATATTTTGGGATAGTAGGTCAATGGAAGATATGCAAAATAGAGGGTGAAAAAGAAGAATAATGAAGTTTAGTCAAAGAAGGAGTATTTGTATTTGAGTGAGGAAATCACACTGGTGGACATCACAATGGAATCTATTTCCTCTCTGGGAGGTGAGGCGTAATACCATCTGTGTGGCATACGTGTGCCCACCTGAAACCTTTTAAAGAACAAGAGGGAAAACAAAGACTTTTAGTTCAGTTCAGTGCTAACTGAATTGTGCTCTGTTCTTTCTCACTTTGGCCAGAGCCAATTTAAGCAGATCTTCATTTTCGTCTCATGCTCCATTTCCACCAAATGTCTTTTTAGTTCAGATAAAGCCTCTCTCAGCCAGACTTTACTTCTGTCTTGCACTGGCATAATTACAGAAAATTGCACTGTTTGCTCAATTTTTGCAAATTGAGCTAATGCAAAACTATGTAAATTATTTACCAAAAAGAAGCAAAATCAAACAAGTAAATGGGTTTGCGCTACACATTAAGGGAGCAGAGTGGCGCAGCCAGCATCTTGGTTATAGAACCACTTGAATAACTCAGTCCAGGGCTGTATGGTGGGAATGCCCTCGCTTGGCTCTGATGAGCAGTGGAAGGTGTGGCCCTTCCACATCCCTGAAACCCTAATCTCTTTTTTCCCCAACTTCTGAGCCAGCTGGAGGGTTTAGAGAGATCAATATTTTACAGTCTGGTTAAGCCAAAGTTCTCCTGTGGCTTGGCTGCCGTCTCATTCTTTCTTTTCCCCTTTTTAACTTCCTTTCTCTTCTTTTCTTCCCTACCCTCCTCCTTTATTATAAAGAAGTTGGCATTTTTGAACAATGGTGAACTAAGGATCCAACTTGTAATGCCATGTTTTTATTCTGATTTGTTTTGTGTTGTTGTTGTCTGTCAGGCCATTATAGTGGATCACTGTAAACTCCATCAGATTTGAAAGATTAGCTTTCTAACTGTGCAGTCAGGACAAAGCCTAACAAGGGTCTTTGCAGCAGTGAGTATCCTATTCACACACCTAAACTCTAAAACATCCTGACACCCCCTAAATCAGCACTTCTCATTGTCTCCCTAACTCCCTTCTGTTCTGATGACTGCTGGTATCCCACACTTAACTTTGGCAAGGCAGTGGAGAGTCAGGAAGAGATTTGAGAACTGAGTTTAGAAACAGATGTTTTATCTGTATTCCTTTGGCTTTAGATTTTTACCTTTGTACTGGTTGTGGGAAGAGAAACTTCAATTCAGCTTAGTTCAGTTTGCTGCATCTTTCTAGAGTTCTTCTAAATGTCATGTGATGGGAAAAAATAAATATAAGAGAAAAAGCCCAAATGGCATGAGTAATAATGGTACATATGGTAATAATATAATGGTCTGGATTACATATGGTCTAGGGGTAAAAAAAAGGAATGGGTTGACATAGACTCACGGCTTCTAGTAATTAAAAAAACTCACAATCATACAGTTGCGACTCAGCATGTACTGTATAAAGCATACTCTGGTGAAGAAGGAAAATGCAGTTTTTTCATGAAGCACATATGGAAGTAAAAAGACCTGAATTTGAATTTGAATAAAGGGTAAGGTTGAGTAATTTTAATAGAGGTTTAAGGATATTACTAGGAGCGACAATAGTATAATGGAAGATAATGGAATATGAGGGGATTTTTCAGGAACGATGAGTAGAAAGGTCTTCATGGGAAAATAAAATGAATTACCTTGTGTATATGGGTCGCACACACATTCACATTCAAACTCATACATGCACCTGATTGTGTACCTGTATTTATGTTTGTGACTGAGTGTGTAGAAGGCTTGGAATATTATTTAAGAGCGCAATTGATCTGATTGTTATGTTAGGAAAACTGATCTTATGAAATCTTCATTTGATTTTAGTGTTTTCTTCAGGGTCTGGTTGATTATAGTTTTTTCCTATTGCTACAAAATTAGCAGCATTGATTCTCAGCTCCTTTTTGAACTTTATGTGACATGAAAATGACACAACTTAAGATCTTTTGGTATATTTTTGTGCCAGAGATGGTTTTCCTTCTTTCTTGTCTACTTATCATATTCATAGAAATAAAAATATTTAGAAAACATAAATTCTACTGAACCACTTCCTCTGCTACAAAAGTAGACTACAAATAAAAAAGTTCAATTAATCCATCATATTCAATTTGATTCTATTCAATTTGAAAGCTTGTGGTAAAATGATCAATATTTTAAATAGTTACTACAATTATTTTAACAGTTGATATAGAAGATATCCTACTTTGAGATTGGTTTTAATTAGTTTGAAAGTGGCATTTATATCTGAGATGTTGAGACTATATACCCCCTAAGTATGTGGACTGGAACTTCTTTAAGGAAAACAACGACAATATCTAATAAAACAAACAAACAAAAAAATAAATAAACAGTGATTTGTTTGAAACCAATCACCTCAGTATCAACATTAGCATTCTCCTTTTAGAGATAATGTTTTTTTTTTTTTTGTAGAGACAGAGTCTCACTTTTTCGCCCTCGGTAGAGTGCAGTGGAGTCGCTCCAGCAACCTCCAACTCCTGGGCTTAGGCGATTCTTCTGCCTCAGCCTCCCAAGTGGCTGGGACTACAGGCACCCGCCACAACGCCCGGCTATTTTTTGTTGCAGTTTGGCCGGGGCTGGGTTTGAACCTGCCACCCTCGGTATATGGGGCCGGCGCCTTACTCACTGAGCCACAGGCGCCTCCTGATAATGTTTGTTTTGCTTAATTTTTGCTTTACTGTTACTGGTTCTATTGTTTTATCTTTGATATTTCTTGGTCCGAATCACCTTTGTGAATTTGTGTTCTTCATTTTTCTTATTTTTCCCAAAGCACGTCCCCCAAACAGCCTCAGGGACTATCCTAGCTTCAACTCCCAAATCCTAGGAGATGATATACAAATCTCCTAACTTATTCCAGTCAGTCCAGTTTCCTGCATTCCATTTCCCCTTTCAATCTGCCATCTGGATGCTTCCCACCTACGAGACTTCAGATGAAATTGTTCTTGCAATGATTTTTCTTCCTGTTTTTCACCTTCAGGTTAATGGAAGCACCACTCTTTTAGTATTTGACATTTGGTGCCTTCTTCTTTTATGTCATGTTAAATCGAGGTCATTTAAGAATCTTCCTTTACATTGTTTTTGATGCTGATGTTCACACTCAATGTATGTGATTCCCAGGCTGCACTTCCACTTCAGATCCTCAGCATCCTTTGCCTGCTGTAGATTTTGATCCCTCTGCACTGTGCAGTGAGCCCATTCCACCCATAGCCTTGTAAGGCACAGTTCTAAGAAAAGACACCGCAATCCATTGGTCAATGACTGATGATGCAACAGACCTAAGTGGCTGTGGTTGTTAGAAAGTTTAGAACTAAATTGGGAAACATCTCTCACAAATTTCTGGGGGTTATATCGTGCATTATAAATATCACATTTATTTTCATTTTACTTTTTCTACTTTTACTTTCCTGTTCAAATAATCTCCATCTCCTTTTGAATTTTTAAATTTTATCTAATCATATTTTATACATTTTTGGAAGTTTTTATGGATCAGATACTCTAGTCATCGAATGCCTTGCAATATACCACACCAAATGTTTTAGCATTAAACACAAGCTGTCATTTATTATTATGTCTCGCAGTTTTGGGAGGTGAATGACTAGAACCAGTTAGGCAGTTCTTATTCAGGGTGTCTCACACAGTTGCAGATAGTCGTGGATGCTGGTACTGTCTCTGAGTCATTCTTCCCCACAGAGTTGTCATCTGTGCATATGGCTGGTAGAGGAATACCTGGAGCCCCTCACGTCCCCATCCTTATTTCTATGTGGTTTCTCCAGCATGGTGGATTCAGGATAGCTAGCCTTCCTGTAGCAGGGCACAAGGCTTTAAAAGTGCATATCCTGGAAGAGAGTCAAGCAGAATCTGTATCACCTTTTATAACCTAAACTTGGAAGTCACATGGTTCAACTTCTGCACCATCCTTTTAGCAGAGGCAGACACAAAGGCAACTCAATTGTTAGAAGAAGAGATGTGGACTTGATGGAGGGAGTGGCAAGGTTCTGGAAGGCCATATGATGTAAGATACTTTTGTATCCACTGGTGGAAAATACAATGTTCTGTAGTAGGCTAAGGTATAATATATGTTAAAATATTTAAAAATTAATTTATCTTGCCACCTCTAGTATTTGTCACCTGCTAACCCGGCCTGGTAAAGATTATTCTCCCTATATCATAGCACTTATCCTATACCACTCTTCCAGTCAATAGATAACCATTTCTACTTTTGTAGTATTATTAATTTGTGTCCTGTGATGAAAAGGATTCTGTGGTCAAAAGGTGTTAAAACACTGAGATAAATTTCTACACCACTGGGACTTGGAAGCATGCCTTGTGACTGTTCAAGAAGGACCGATATGACACAGGAGACTTTCACAACGGGCATAGAACTCTTGTTCAGAGACTCTATCAATATTTTTCATCACTTGTATTCTTTAAGATGCACCATGGAAAGTTTTAAACTATATAACCCTGTCATAGCACCTTATATACAGAATAATTGTACAATATTTTATCTAAACCACAGAATTTTGAGGGATCAGAGTTTGCTATTGATAAACAAATGTTAACGGTTCCAGACACCCCAGTATAAGAGTCACTCTACTTAGGTGGCATTACAGGCTTTCCATGCCAAGGCCTAATTAACCTCACAACCTCACAACCTTCTATTCTCTGTACCTTTGTATTTGCTCAACCCCATAATACTTCTACTTCCATTGAGAACCTTTGCAAGTTGTCCAGGGAAATGTAGAAACCCTTCAATGAGCCATGATAAGACTTTCCCAAGGCAAACTCTGTTTTGGTCTGTATAGCAGCTACCTGCATCCATGATTGCTCTTTGGGTGGGTGTTCAAACCTTTTTCTTCTATGCTATATGGGAAGAAGTAGGGTTGTATTGGGGCACAGATTAAATATGCAGACAATAATGAAAGCTGATGAGCATAAACAAGGTTCATGCACAATTTTTGTTTTATCTGACAAAAATTTCTTTGTAATAAGCAATATCATCCTCACATAACCTACATGTGGCCCATCACCACTGGTTAGACATCCCTCCATGTGAGATGCATGTGTGTTGGGTTAATGTTTCACTGTATTCAAACTGATAAGCATCAAACTGTATCATATGCAACCCACAGAGAGCGATGCATTTCCCTCTTACTCAAACATTATAGAAGATGTGATACTCAAATATAATTAATTAACAGTGGTTTAGAGGACTCTTATAAATATCAGCTTTTTCTAATGCTAGATGCCAATGGAGATTTGAATGAAGACATTTCCAAATCTTTGAAGAGGGAAGAGAGAACCACAGTGTGATGCAATGAGCTCAAATATGTGCAGGTGTTCAAAGGAACCAATATATGCAAAAAAAAAAAAAAAAAGCTGTTGCTATTATGATGATGATTGACATAAAAATTTATAAGAATATATTGAAATGATGACAGCCTTGATTTCCAGGAAAGGTAAGGAAAAATGACAAGGGTGGACTGGAACATTCAGAAGTGGGGTGGGAAAGACAGGATGAACTTGGATTAGACAGCACTTTCATTTTCTACTTCTCCTTAATTGTCTCAATCATACTGCCTTCCTTAAAGATAGCTGTTGGTTTGTAATTGGAAAAGAAGAATATAGAGCTCAAAGATACCCTCTACTCAACAGGAACTGCAAGAAAATTGAAGGGAAGAAATGTTTTTCTACTTTTATATTTTCCCACAAAACATTAGGCAACTAACATGTTTAGTTCACATATGGCTCACAGTTTTCTCCTCACGCTCTTGGGTCTATCTATCAAACGTAGGGTCATGAAATTGAGCCCACCTTTGAGAAAGAGTTAGGAAAATGGGAAGATATGAGTGGTTGGGATGCCCAATGGAGATAGTGTGAGAGGATGCCAGAAAGTGATAAAAACTAGAAAAGGACACAGAAAAATGACCTACATAATTAAGTTGATTTCAAGGCTGTAAGGATAGTGTGTGCCGGGTGGTCTGGACATCTGACAGGGACAATACACATGTGAGCAAAGCAGGAGAGAAGCTTGAAGCCAAAGAAATGAAGTTTGTATTTTCAAAAGGATATCAGGGATTTAGCTTGAGGGAAAGAATGACCTGATTACTGGAGAGCAGGAAGAGTTTCCTTGTCAGAAGCTTTCTCAATTAAATGCAAACAAAAGCTATGAGAAAAATTTGTCACAGGAATCTTTTGTGCAAAGGACATTGAGCAAGGTTTTGAATGACAGATTTACTAACTCTATTTACAGACAGAAAAATTTTAAAATTAACTTGTGATCATTTATTTATCTTCATCTTCATATAAAGTCAAGAACTAATTGTGAAAGCTTCAATTTATGCATACAAATTTATAAAAAATATAAATGACTATAAGAAAAAAAACTATTACTACCACCCAAATTCCCATGCACTTCTTCTTCAGTCATTCAAGTTCCACTTCTAATCCAGCCACCCTGGACACTGGACCCACAGTTCAGTAGGGAAGCCCGGCATTTGTGGCACACAAAGGTGTTCACATTCCAAAAGCTCAATCTTCTTTCCATTTCTCTTATCGCTCAAGTCAACTCCATCAGCAATTTAATCCATTTCTGCTTTTCTGCTATTAGAGTTACCAAATATAAGAAGATAACTCACAAATGCATGACTTCAAGTGATATAT
The DNA here is from genome assembly GCA_963574585.1 of Otolemur crassicaudatus. Lineage (NCBI taxonomy): Eukaryota > Metazoa > Chordata > Mammalia > Primates > Galagidae > Otolemur > Otolemur crassicaudatus. The sequence continues at coordinate 13,732 of CAUYQS010080688.1, read as the reverse complement.
CTCTAACCCCCAGGTGTGTTCAGCCATCTTCTCACCTGGCATCTTCTCCTAAATATTTCAAAGACTTTTAAACTCAATATTGCTAAAGTTAAACTGGATAAAATCATCTTATATGATTTCTTACATCTGCAACTGGCACCACTGTCTATCCAATTTATGTAATCTGGAAATGAGGAATACCCTGACACTAGTGCTGCATGTTTTATTCCAAGTCTTACCCGCATTACTGTCTAAAAATCCTTTGACCCCATTTGCCTCTTCCTACACACTTTTACAACTTCCATTCACTGTAAAGTCTTTTCTTTCTATAACTTTTACATTAGCTAGTTGACTGATGTAGCTTTATTTTTTTCTTCTCCATAGTTTAGGCAGTATTATTTTCTTTCTTTCTTTCTTTTTTTTTTTTTTGGCCGAGGCTGGGTTTGAACCTACCAGCCCTAGCATATGGGACCAGTGCCCTACTCCTTTGAGCCACAGGTGCCACCCGCCAGTATTATTTTCAAAATGAAAATTAGTATCATGTCCTTCTTTAGCTTAAAATCATTCAAATCCCATTGTTCTTAAACTCTACTTGATATTTCTTAACTTGGCCTTCAGGACCTAGTATGATCCGATTTTTATCTTCTTCTTCAGCTTTATCTTACAGGTTGACCCATCCCACTCTTCCTGTTCTAGTCACTCCTGTCTCCTCTTAGTGTTTCTCAGACTTCATGCTGAAACCGCTCTTGCATCTCAATGATGGTACATCCTCTTGCCTCCAACATGAAATGTGCTTTTCTCTTATCAGTCATTACTCTTTATAACTGCTCAATTGTCATTTCTTCAGGTAGGTGTCCCTACCCTTCCTGACAACAGTCAAAGACTTCTACCTTTTCTGGAATCATTCATTTCAATTTTAGAGGATTGTGATTGTTGCAGTTTTATATTGGTTTGTGTGGTTGATAAAAAATGAGAGCAAGACTTTGCTTTGTTCACAATTGCCTTCTTTGGACTGCAGCTTATGCTTGGCACATACAAAGCTTTCATTAAAGACTTGTTAGATGAATAAATGTATCAATAAATGAATCAAAAGGTCTCTGGTAGCTCAGATGAATGGGAGTATCATAACTTATTGTCCTCACCAGAAATACGGCAGAGAGCTCACTCAATATGTATGATATTAGCACCGAAATGCAATTAACTGCTGTGTTTCTTTTTCAGTAAACTTCAAAAGACTGTATTATTCCAGTGAGGATCTTCCTGATGGCCAAGGTGAGGATGTCACTAAGGGGCTTGGACTGTTTTAAGCTATGTTATGAAAACTTGGAGGGAGGAAGCAATAAAAGAACGAAATGCAGCAGGCCAGAGCCAGTTGGCAGTACTGAGGGAAAAAGTGATTGCCAACAACTGCACTTATCAGTGAGACAAGAATGTGATCAAAACGATGGAAACCTCAGGGATCGCACATCATGTCAGCGTACTTGCCAGACAGCAATCAAATCTTCATGTAATGTACCAGAAAAACCACTGTCAAAAAACCACAGTCAATTTGCATTTGGTTATGAAGCATCTTGGTTGTTCTCAACTTTAGGAGTATGATGTTTCATCTGCCGTATGTCCTAGAAAGTTTGTTGGACAAGAGCACTGAATAGAAAAAGAAAAACAAGCCTCTGACATCAGTCTTGAGACAGATAATTCAAACACAGATGATGCACTCCAGAGCACAGATACTACTGAACCCTCTTAAGTCCCAGTTTTGTATTAGGCTCTAAACTATATTCTGGGGTGGGGAGTAATAGGTTTAAAGGAGGGAGAACTAAAATAATTGTCTTTAGGGTTGCTTATTTCAGCTTAGTATGCAAAAGTTTCAGCTTTTCTCTGCAACCTGAAGTTGCCTAATAAACTTGCAAAGGAAGGGCTTACTGTCCCCTCTGCCTCCCCAAGCATTGCTGTAGATATTTCACATACATTACTTAAGTTAACCTTCATGACAAATCCATGGGATAGATAGTACTAACTCCTTCAAGAAGATTTAAAAACAGGCATCAGGAGACTACAGAACCTATTTAGGTGAGAATTGAACACAATCTGTGTTACTAAAACCTATATGTCAATCACTCTAAGGATTTAACTGCCAAACCCTCTGCCAACAGGAAATATAAACAATGCTGTATGATTGGTCAAAATCCTAGGCAGCATAATCTGAAAAAGGTATTTCTAACATATATAATATGATGCCTTTTATGTATTAATTCAATGACATGCCCATAGAAAAGAAGCAGCCTAAAACATTGGAATCTTGTAAGATTTATCTATGCCAATTTTCACAAACACAAGTAGAACAGATAACAATTACCTTAGCTATCTATGTTCTTTTGCAAGTAGTGAACCTTCCATGAAATCATTCACATTGTTACCCTACTTGGCCTTTTGACTCAGCAAGGAGGCATGCGATCTATGTGTCTGAAGGAGAAAGCAAACTACAGTGTAGTTGATGAGCCGTGACCACTGCTACCAGGTTCATCTCTCTTAGATTGTTTTGGTTTGGGAGAAAAAGGCAGCACATGCCACTCTTGTTACCAATACCCAGTTATGTGATTGAAATAAAAACCACCTGTTACTATGTGATGACCTAGGGAACTGCAGCAGTATGGAGGTAGAGGAATAGTAAGAATGAAATGAATTGGGCCAGGTGCAGTGGCCCATGCCTATAATCCCAGCCGTCTGCGAGGGATTAGGGTAGATTGCCTGAGCTGAGTTCAAGACCAGCCTGAGCCAGAGTGAGGCCTCATCTTTAAAACAAATAGGCAGCGTGGTGGTGGGTGCCTGTAGTCCCAGGTACTTGGGAGGCTAAGACAAGAGAATTGCGTAAATCCAAGAGTTTGAGGTTGCTGTGAGCTGTGATGCTATGCCACTCTACCCAGGGCAACAAAGTGAGACTCTGTGAAAAAACAAACAAAAAAGAATAAAATGAATTTACACTAGGATGATTTCAGTATATGATTCAGTATATGAGAGAAGTTTGGAAACCCAAACCTACAAAACTTGTCAGTTCTGGGTAGCAGAGTTAAGGTGCCAGAAGTTTGGGTCAGCTCACTGCCACTAGCTCTTGCATAAAAGGTTTCCAGTGAAGTACTAAAAGATCCTAGAAAGTCGTGCTTACTGAACCATCATCATCACTGTCACCATCCTGCGTTATGTAATTTATTATCTTTCATTAAATCTGTATCCCTTGGCTCAGTAAAGTATCCTATAACATATAGTATCTGTGGGGCTTCATTGTCTGCTTGCTGTGGTCTTCACATGCACAGGCATCTGTTTACCTCTTTGGTCTTCTTCATTAATAATATTCATCAACTGACAGGCTTTACATGCTCAGTAAAATCCTTTGGACAATGAGCGAGAGTGAACCAACAAAAGCTTTATTAGTGGCTTCAGAAGTGAATTTTAAAAACATTTTCTTGTCTCTCCTAACCTCATCCACTTGAGTGGCCTAATTTCTTTAATGATACATAGAGCACAGTGCATTTTCCTTTGAGAAACAGAAGAAACACTCATGCTTTGTAACGACATCGGTATAATGAGGAGTTAAGCCAGCACGTGTCCTTTGCTGTGATGTTTCCATTTAGTGCCTTATTTTTCACTTTCAGTAATTTTATTTAAGAATAGATTGTAAAAGGAACATCGGACATCTCTAAGGGGTAGATGGGTTTCATTCACATGTCAAAGGATGGGGCAGGGAAAGTGTTTCCAGTGTCCCTGAAATCACACAACTGAAGGAAGCACTCACCTGCCAGTGACTAACTGCCTGGCACTGTTGAGGGGGGACAGGCAGAGACAGAAAGTGGTTCTCACTCAAAGCACTTACACCTCAGCTTCCGAATGGCACCCACAACATCCTTTCCATGCAGCAGGCTCCTTTGACATTAGAAGAAATATCACCGATGCCAGCCTGCAATACCGGCATCTCCAGGCAGGGCATCTGCTGTGTGCTGTGGCGGCACAGGGTGGAGACAAGAAAGGTTTAACATTTTTCATTAGTGTATGCCATAGACAGTTGAACTCCATTATAATGTCTGCAGGAAGAATCTGATCCATTCCATTATCGCAGTGACAAAGAGAAAGGATGGCTTGTGATTTCAGAAAGGTCAGACTGAACTGTTATTCAGCTGTAAGCACTCAAGGTATGATGAAAATAATGGGAGAAAGGCTTTAAAAGATGAAGTTTACAGTCAGACAAAAATTAACATTTAAAAAGGAAGCCTTATCTATGAGCTATCCCTATTCCTCTCTATTTCTCTCCCCTAGAAATTGCTGGTTGTTAGTGTATTTATATATAAATATGTTCTTTCTTCTTCAAAAATTCATATCTGCTGTCTGATTATTTCTGTGCTGAAGTGTTAGAAGGAGATGCCTGTTGCTATGGGAGTGATTGTGATGTCACTTCCACAATTATGGAAGATAATCTTTTTATTGTGTGATTAAACAAAAGAAGGAAATGAATTGGGAAGGAAAGCAGGTGGCTTATCTGTGTTTCTGGCTACAAGCAGCTAATTATTAATTCCTGTGGCAATCTTGGGAATAATGTTAATCATAAGGAAACATTTAGGGTACAAAGGTACATGGGGTGTGATATGTAGTTGCAATGGAATACACAGTTACAATGACACGTCTATAATAGTGTCTGAAAATTACCTATATGCTTAAGAACATTATCAGTGTGACAATAAAAATAAGACAACTAGCTGCTCCCTCCTGAAAGCCTCTATAATTAATAAGAACCACTGCCATGTGTGCTTACCCTCACCCATCTACTCGTATTTTTGATGTACAGTTTCTATTGTGACAAAACTTGCTTTCCCTACATGGATTATAGGAAATAAGTCTTAGAATTATTTAGAGCAAACATTTCCCCATCTCTTCACTTTACACCTTTATCTTCATCACAGACTTTTTAAAAAAATCTTTTTAATTTAATAGTCAGGAAATACTATCTGAATTGAATCTTGTGCTAGATATTCCAGACTCTGTAGCCTTTAACATGATCCAGTTACATCTATGTACACTGAAGCCTCTACTCAATTAAAATCAACAGAAACTGTTAGCACTGTTTGTTGCAATCAAATTGAATCTTATATTGGACACCTCACCCTAAGTCTAACCCTCAATATTTTCTCCTAATTCTAACTTCCAGTATAACTCTAATACTGCCAGTTTATCCTACATGAAGGATATACATATGCTGTACCCTAATACCTGATCAGCATGTAACTTTCTACTCCATTCCTTTGACTTTTGTCCAATATTTTTCATAAATCCTTGATCTTGCCATCCTTGTCCTGTACTGTTATAACCAGATACTCTCCTAAATTATATCCCCCCAATGAAACACGTAGTAATTCTTTTTTTGCCTAAAAGAATTGCCTAATTTTCAAGTTATACTCCTGAAATTTTCCTTAGTACTCATTGTTCCAGAACAATATTTAATATTGTGAACAAATTCTCCTTTTCCAGTCCTTTTTTTTTTTTTCTTGGATTTTTGTGGTACCGTTCTCTCCTTTTAACTTTCTGCCATCCCTGGTTGTATTTCCTCACTATTATTTTATTGTATCATACTCAAAATATATGCAGTATTTATCATCAGTATTTAATCAAAAGTATTTACAGTATGTTTTTCTTTCTTTCTGCTCACTCTGTCCATTTTGCATAGGAAATGGGATTTATATGTTGCTAATTTCATAGTTACAACTACCATATATTTTCCAAAATGATGTAAATCGTTAGTATCAGTATCTCAAACTCAAGTGTCTTAATTATCTTCTGACTTCATACTTAGCCATCACTACTCGAGTATACCACAGTCATCTTTTATCTAACTTAGCGCCAATATAAATCATTCATTTATTAAGGTCTTGGCTTTTCCCATGTACAAAACTTCCTTAACTTAGTAATTTTCTATTCCAGTTCATGACCAACATATATAAAGATCATCAGGACCCACTAATTTCATATCCTATAAATTCTGACTCAAAAATATTTCCCAAATAATTCTTTTTTCCATTCTTGATTTTCCTGCTATTATTCTCATAATCATTTCATGCTATTTGATGTTCTAACTGGAATTCTCATGTCTACTCTGTCTACCTCTCAACAAAGAACATCTCTTAACCCATGTGATTATTCTTTCAAAAAACAAATATAATTACTTTATTCATTCTTCATGAATCACCTGAAGATTGACCAAGCTGGATAGTTTAGCAATACAGGGTGGGCGTAAAGTTTATGTGCAATTTAAAGTTATTGCAATTTAAAGTTACAACTATTTTAAATTGTACACAATTTTTACATCCACCCTATATGCATTAAAAGCCTTAAATTTTTCCCTATTAATTATACACTTAGTAAAATCTCATTAGGAAAAATGGTACAAGTTAACAATTATATACTTAGAAAAAACATCTACCAAATTGTTATTTTGATATCAAAAATTACCCCCAAATAAAGACTGCTTAGTAATGTATGACAGTTCTGTATAATGGAATATTGTATAAACCACTAAGATGTTTTTTATATTTCTATGTTTTTCTTTTCTTTTACAAACATTCACAATATATTTTAATGTTATATCACTATAAAAAATTTGGCTCTGGCCAAGACAAAGTAATAAGAAACTAACTTACCCTTTTACCTAAAACACCTAAAAATTCAGACAAAATATATAAATCTATCATATTGTATACCAGGCAAAGAGAAATGTTCGATGAGAAACAAGAAACAGAAGAAATGAGCCCTTCGACTATCTTGGCTCATTACCTGAATCAATTTTTCAGGATTAAGTATAAGGGAAGTAAAACAAGTTGTACCCCTGAAGTTTTCCTGAGCAGAATAGGAGGTAGGAAGTAGGCTAAGACAGGCAGATTTCACATGACAAAGGGCTGGGAAAGATTCACAGAAGGAAACTTAGAGTTCTGGGTTTCTCTTAAGTTTTTAGCCCAGTACTGAGTGCCCTGTAGATATGAAAAACTGATATTGATGAAAAGTCTGAGACACTCAAACAGACCTTAGAATTTTCACAGGCCTGGAAATCATTCCTACTAAAACCAGCCATGTTAGAAAAATCTCACAATTCAAGGAAAAATGATGAGAAAGCCTTTGGCACAATGAGGAAAGGTTTGCCTCAGTAATGAGGAAACAATAAGTACTAGAATAAATGGTGTTCTGATTCCACAATCAAGGCTTAAAAGTGGGGACTTAAAGGATCGGACAGTTTACAGGTAAATATCTGTATTTCAGAACAAAGCTCAAGAATATAAAGCATAAAATGGATAAATATAAGACTAGCTAAGGAGTGGGGGCTCATGCCTGTAATCCCAGCCCTGTGAGAGGCTGAGGCAGGAGAATTGCTTGAGCTTAGGAGTTCAACACTTGTTTGGATGAGAGTGAGATCCCAACAAATTAAAAAAATGAAAAACCCAACTGGGCACTGCAGCAAGCGCCTGTAATCCTTGCAGCTTCCAGAGAATGTGGCAGCAGGATACGCACAGCACAAGTCTGAGGTTGCAGTGAGCTGTGATGCCACTACACTCTGCTCAGGGCATAGGGTGGGACTCTATCTCAAAAAAAATTAAAATAAGAAAAAAATATATACCCAAAGAGGTAAAAATTTATGTCTGATGTCTAATCAAAAACCTCTACAAAGAAAAAAAGAAAAAAAAAAAAACTGTCTTGATGAACTCCAGTGCAAATACAGCTGTGGTAACTGAACACTTGAACAATAACAGTCTATTCCCTTTAAATATCAGGAAAGCCTTCTCAGAAAGGATAGGTTTAAACAAATCTGGACTGTGAAGATCAAAATAAATGCCTTATGTTACAATGCCTAGACATCAAGAAACATTCGTTAAGAATCAGAAACATTCAAGAAAACATATCCTCACTGAATAAACTAAATAAGGTACCAGTGACCAACCTGTGGCAAAGGAGATATGTAACCTTGCAGACAAAGAATACCAAATAGCTGACCTAAAGAAGCTCAATGAATTTCAAGACAAGACAGAGAAGGAATTCACAAGCCTATGAGACAAACTTAATAAACACATTGCATTCATTAAAAAAATCAAGCAGAAATTCTGGAGCTTAAGAATTTAATTGACAAACTGAGATGTACATCAGAGTCTCTCCACAGCAGAACTGACCAAACAGAAGAAAGAATTAGTGAGCTTAAAGATAGGCTACTTGAAAATACATAGAAGAAAGAAAGAAAGGAGAATAAAAAAGTTGAAGCACACTTATAAGGTCTAGAAATCAGCCTAAAAAGGACAACTCTAAGAGATACTGACTTAAAGACAAAGTAGAGAGAGTATATTCAAAGAAATAATGACAGAATTTTCCAAAGAAAAATATATCAATGTTCAGGTACAAGAACATCAGCTAAATATATATATATATATTACACGTATATATGTGTGTGTGTGTGTGTGTGTGTTTGTGAGCATGTGCATGCACATATATATATATGTCTGGAAGCAGATATCTTGGTGGAAACCTGACAGGGCAGGGCAGGAGAGAATGGTATGAAGTATCAGAAATACTAAAGATAAAAAGCCTTAACACTAGAATATTGTATCCTGAAACAATGTCCTACAAACATGAAGAAGAAATAAGACTTTCTTAGACAAACAAAAGCTGAGGATTTCTCAACATCACACTTGTCCTACAAGAAATGCTAAATGGGGTTCTCTGGTCTGAGAGAAAATGATGTTAATAAACAATAAGAAATCATCTGAAGGTATACAGCTCACTGATAATAGTACGTACACAAATACAGAATACTTTATTGCTATGATTAGTGTATAAATCATTTATAGCTTGAGTAGGAAGACTAAAAATAAACCTATCGAAATAACTACGATGATGTTTTTTGGAGAAAGTATAAAAAATATTGATAGAAACAACAAAAAGATCAAAAGAAGGCGTGGTGGAGAAGAATGAATAGAATTTCTGTTATGTTTGTCTTTGCTTATTTTAAGCACAGCTATAATATAAGCCTACAATAAATACATGAAAAATAAAAATCGAGATATTAAAATATACTATCAGAGAAAATCATTTTTAACAAAGGAAGATAGAAAGGAAGGAAGGATCACAAAACAACTATTAGTCAAATAATCATATGGTAGGATTAAGTTTTTATCTATTAATGATAATATTGAATGCAAAAGAATTATCTTTTCCCATTGAAAGAAATAAAATGATAGAATGGATGAAAAAACAAAAGTCAATTCTATGGTGTATGCAAGAAACACATTTCATAAAGACACACACACAGACTGAAAATGAGAAGACGGAAAACAATATTCCATACAAATGGAAATCAAAAAAGAGCAGGAATTGCTATGCTTGTATCATATAAAATAGATTTCAGGACAAAAACTGTAAAAATAGATAAAGAAGATAATCATTTAGTGGTTAGGGTGTCAAATCAGGAAGAGGTTATGATAATTTTAAATATACATGTACCCAACACTGGAATACCCATATATATAAACCAAATTCTATCAAAGCTAAAGAAAAATATAGATGCCAATACAATAATTATTGGAGACTGCAACACTCCACTGTCAGCATTGGATTGATTATCTAGACAGAAAATCAACAATAAAACATTAGTCTTAAGCTGCCTTCCAGGCCATATGGATCCAATCGATATTAATATAACATTTCATGCAACACCTATTAATACAACATTTCATGCAACATTTCATCCTCTATGCAGATCATGGGTCATTCTTATTGATAGACTGTATATTAGATAACAAACCAAGCCTTAAAAATTCAAATAAAAAAATGAAATCATACTAAATATGTTCACAGACTACAATGGAATAAAACTAGATATCAACAGCAATTAGAACACTAGAAAACAGAACACAAGGAAATGAAACTATATACTCTGAATGATCAGTGGATCAATGAAGAGATTAAGAATAAAATTTAAAAATTACTCAAAAGAAAAGAAAAACAAAAACATAACATGTTAAAATTCATGAAACACAGAAAAAACAGTAACAGAGAAAAGTTTATAGCAGTAAGTGCCTACATCAAATAAGTAGAAAAACTTCAAATAAACAACCTAATGATAACTTTCAAAGAACTAGAACATAAGAGCAAACCAAACCCAAAATTAGTAGAAGAAAATAAATAGCAATGAACAGAGCAGAAATAAATGAAACTGACACCAGAGAGAACACAAATAATTGACAAAATAAAAAATGTTCTAAAAAATTTAGCACACCTTTAGCCCGACTAAGGAAAAAAAAAAAAAACAGAAAAGAGCCAAATAAATAAAATCAGACATGAAAGACACATTACTACTGTTATTACAGAAATCCAAATGATCATTAGTGGCTCCTCTCAGTAACTATATGCCAATATATTGGAAAACCTAGAAGAAATGGATACATGCCTAGATACATACAACCTGCCAAGATTGAGCCAGGGAGAAATCCAAAATCTGAATGAATTAGACTATTACAAAAAATTTAAGAGGAGAGAATACTCCCAAACTCATTTTATGAGGCCTATGTTATTTTAAGTACCAAAATCAGACAAAGATACCACAGCAACAAAAATAAAACTATAAACACAGATGCAAAATTAATAAACAAAACATTAGCAAACTGAATTTAACAATACATTAAAAATATTAGTTATCATGATCAAATGGGATTCATCCCAGTCATGCAAGGATGGTTCAACATAAGCAGATAAATTATTGTTGATACCTCATATCAACAGAACTAAGGACAGAAACCATATGATCATTTGAACAGATGATGAAAAAGCATTTGATAAAATTCAATATCCCTTCAAGTTAAAAACTCTCAAAAAACTGAGTATAAAAGGAATGTATCTCAACATGATGAAAACCATACATGGCATACCCACAGCTAATATCATATTGAATAGGGGCATAATTGAAAGCCTCTCCTGCAAGATCTGTAGCAAGTAAAGAATGTGAATTTTCACCATTGAGTCAATGAAGTACTAGAAGTTCTAGCTAGAGCACTTAGACAAGAGAAAGAAACAAATGGCATCCAAACTGGAAAGGAAGAAGACAAATGATCCTTGTTTGCAGATGGTACAATCATATACCTAGAGAAACCTAAAGACTCCACAGAAATACTATTAGAATTAGTAAACAAATTCAGTAAAATTATAAGATACAAAATTAGCATAGAAATATCAGTAGTTACTGCTTCTACAGAAATCCATTCTATATGCTCAGAGTAAACCATCTGATAATAAAACTAAGAAAGTAATATCATTTACAATAGACACAAACAGAATAAAATACCTAGGAATAAGCTTAACCAAAGAAGTGAAATATTTCTATAATGAAAACTATAAAACATTGATATAAAAGAAATTGAAGAGGACACAAAAAAATGGAAAGGTATTCCATGCTTGTGGATTAGAAGAATCAATAATTTTAAAATGTCCACCCTTCCCAAAGCAGTCTATAGTTTAATGCAATCGCCATCAGAATATCAATGACATTTTTCACAGTAATAGAAAAAATAATCTTAAAAATTTATATGGAACCACTAGTATCTCAAAATAGTCAAAGCCATCCTGAGCAAAAAGAATAGAACTAAATAAATCACATTACCTGACTTCAAATTACACTACGAAGTTGTAACTATTATGGAGAACTGCAGAGATTCTTCAAAACCTAAAAATATAAGTATCATATGACCCAGCCATGCCACTGCCAGGTATATATCCAAAGGAAGGGCAATCAGTAAATGAAAAGATAACTGCCCTCCGTGTGCATTGCAGCACTATTCACAATAGTCACTACTCAAATTTGGAATCAAATTAGGGGTCCCTCAATGGATGAATGGATAGAGATAATTTTATAATATATACACAATTGAATAATAAATAACCACACACACACACACAAAAACAAAACAAAACAAAACAGAATCCTGCCATTTGCAACAATGTGGATGGAACTGGAGAATATTACGTTAAGTGAAATAAGCCAAGCACAGAAAGACAAATCTCACGTATTCTCACTCATAAGTAGGAGCTAAATATTAAGAACAATTAATCTCATGGAACAGTGAGTGGAATGACTGTTACCAGAGTCTGGGCAGAACAGTGGGAAGGAGGGGATAAAGTGAGGATGGGTGATGGGTGCAAAAATCCTGTTAGGTAGTCAGATAGGATGAATGATATTTGAAATCACAGCAAAGGGAGTATAATCAACAATATGTCAGAGTATATTTGAAAATAACTAAAACAGTGCAATGGAATATTCTTGACATAGAGAAATCACAAATGCCTTTAGTGTTGAAAAGCTCCATTGTTCTGATTTGATTAATTTACATTGTAAACCGATAGCAAAACATCACATGTACCCTAAAAGACATACAACTATTATGTACCTATAATGATTAAAAATAAAAAAATTAAGAAAAAAAACAAAGTAAAAAACATTGGGCATAAAAAAGAAATTATAACATGAAACCTTTCCAGTGATTTCAGTGGGAAAAAATACCTGGAAGAGTGGCTTGGTAGCCTGGGTAGGCCATACACCTAAAAATGGATGCATCAATTTATCAATAACAACAAGGTTATTAAGATAGAAAAATTATGAATGGAGGTCAAGATGTATAGCTAAATATGAATATTCATGAACTAGAGCTTTTGAAGCACATGAACATAAGCAAAGAAAAAAAGGAAAAGACATCCAATTGTTGGACTGCTCGTGCGGACAGTGGAAATGAATGTTGTATTTTTATATAACAATCTAAAATGGGTGGTAAAACTATGTATGATTAGGGAGCATTATAGCTCCTGGTTTACTTTGCCAGCTAATTATTGAAGGTCAGATAACCCCTTCTATTTTCTGTTCTGATTTCATCTCCTACAATGTAGAAGACAAAGTTTAGAAAATTCCCACTGGGCCACATTATTTACTTTTATATCTATTTTCTTCCCAACCCTAAATCTGATACCACCAAGAGCTGATATATCCAAGCCCTTTTATTCTTATAAACATATAAATTATAATTATATAGTGTTTAGCATTGTATTACTTCCCCTGGTAAGTATTCCTCTAAACATGATGACGTTTTCCTGATCTAAATGCAGGCCTGCTTCATTCAAAGACCTCAATTCCTTCTCTCTCATGCCCCTATCAGTACTTTTTCTGGTAAAAGCTTTTGCTTTAGAACCTAGAGGCAGGTCCCCAACTTCCCTGCTAATTTGGTAGCATGCATTTTAGAATCTTCTAGAACTTCAGTTCTACTGTGACTATAACCACCTGTCTTGCCATCCTGGTGCTGAAGCCTGTTTCCTGCTCACCAAATATCACTAATTTTCACTATCTATCTGCTTACATTTGTCCATTTCTCTCTCTCTCTGTTTCCCCCACTTTGGGATAACATCATTCTCCTCAATATACAATTTTGTTTTACCTCCTTTCTCAGCTCATTAGTTACTTAATTTAGGTGGTGAAGTGTGCTGCTATGATCTTCTCTGTTTTTACCTTTACAAAAAAAAAAAAAAAAAAAAAAAAAGCATTGTTGTTTTTTATTGTTGTTTTTTTTTTTTTTTTTTTTTTTTTTTTTGTGGTTTTTTTGTTTTGTTTATTTGTGTGTGCTTTGTTTTTTTTTTGTTTTGTTTTTTTTTTTACATCTATCTATCAAAAAATAATAAAAAAAAAAAAAAAACCCCCCCC
>CAUYQS010080682.1:0-35480 GCA_963574585.1 Otolemur crassicaudatus | reverse complement strand
AAGGCTTTTCTCACCCCTGAGGCTAAAGGCTTGTTTACTAAAGATTCTTATCTCCTAGGTCTAGCCTTTCTCTTTCCCTCTTGTTTAGAGGCTTTTTTCTGTTTTTCTCCAGCCACTTCACAGAAGAGGCTGAAGGATTTTCCCAGCTTTTTTCCCACAGAAGTAGTAGTTAGAATTTGGAAAGAGAAAACTGAGGAAAGAAGAGGAAAAACCGAATGAGAAAGGCCTGCTGTTGGCTGTCTTTCTTAGATATTTCTTTTCCCTTTAAGTATTTCTATTTCTCTTCTCTTTTTCTTATTTTGCTAAAGCTTATTTCCCTCTCGGTCCATGTTCACTGAATCCTGCTCAAAGCACCATTTGTCAGTGGCATTCACTATCCCGCTTCTGACACCACTTGTCAGGGCCCGGGCCTGGCCAGGTCTAGGGCCCAGCTTAGGTAGGTTCTGGACATGAACCACTAAGCAACCTTGCTCAGGAACAGTTTCTCATAGGTGCTTGAGGGCTAGCTACTTTAGCTGGAGAGAGAGAGAGAGACAGAGTATCTTAGAGTAAAGGTCTTCTTAGAACAGATAGCTCTTAGTCTTTAGCAGAGCTTAGTGATCTTCAGCAGAGACGCCGTGCTAGCGTCCTGCAGACAGGAGAGGAGACAGAGTAAGTGGAGCCGTGATAGAATGCGCATGCCTCCTGACTGCCTTCTCCAGCCTAATATAAGGCTGAGCTCCTGCTTCTCAACAGCACAGGTGTAGAGACTGCCAATTCACCAATGCTCTCATCTCGCGAGCTCTCTCATGCTTGTTAGAACCAAATCTCTCTCCATGCCCTTTTCACCAAGGCGTTCCATTACAGGTATTTCTTATAACTCCCACTCCTCCTAGCCATAGGCTATACGGGCTGCTACACTTGTCAACCCCTCTTTAGAAAACATCTAAGATTTAGTAATAACGAACATCATACAGAGTACTTAAATTTACCATGTCAGGCCGTGTCCATCCTATCTTTCATAGAGGTGAAACAGCTTGCCAGAGGTCACCCAGCCCCCGTGGCTGGGTGAGGATTCCAGTGCAAGCAGTGTGGGGCCGGAGCTCACTCTCTTAACTACTGCACTTGATTATACTTTACTCCTTGGCTTCAGGGCCAATGTTTAAATCCAACTAGACAGAGGACAATAGGAAATTATGTGACCTGTGATTTACCGGAGAGGTTACACCTTACAAAAGACATTGAAATTCCAATTTTAAACCACTGTTTTTGCTAAACAAAACCATCAACTTATAAATTAAGAATTAGGAGTATTGGACAGGCTGCTGGTTTGTGGCCTCTGCTGCACAGTTAACTACCTGAATGAAAACAACAACTTTATACCCCATTTCTCTCTGGAGACCAAATGCCAAAGAACAATGGACATTCCACTAATATTTCAAGCTCTTAATGGTTAAAGTTGAACTGGATGTCTGTACCCCCACAACCTTCTCACCATGAGTTGTCTTTTTGGCATTTCTGGTTCCATTATTTTGAAATTAATCTATATTCAAATCATTAAGCTATTTTGACCCTTTTCTCTCTTATCTCAAATCCTATCACTGATGAATTTTTCTTAAATTGGCATAGCCAAAGAGTTAGTTCACATCTTAGTTCACATCTTGTTCTTTACTCCTAAGCCAACCTTTTAAACAGTATCTCTGCTTCCAATCTCTTTCTCCATAACCCAACTCACGCAATTGGCATTACATTGATCTTCAAGCAATTCTTTGTGCCGTTCCCTTCCTTTGAAACTTCAATTGTTCCTCCCCTGATTAATGTTCTAGAATGTATGTACTCTTTTGGTAGGGTTGGGGTACAAAAAATAGTTCCCCCAAATATGTCACTTTTGCATGTTGAGTATTTTGAAAATTGAAAGGCCTCAGAAATGAGCCTCAGAACCAAGGTCTCTCTCTGACTTCTCTCCCATCTTTCTTCTCTCTGATCCTCTTTCTTGAAGCACAGAGAGATACTCTCTGGAATTTCTTTATCTAACCAGGAAAGCTCATTTGAAAAAGAAATGAAATTGTTTTAAGGCTTCTTCCTTAGGAATCTCATCTAAAAACCAGGAGAGATCAACCCCCAGAGAAGAGACTAACTCACCACAACCCTGACAGACCTGACAGACTGTTCATCTGTTGTTCTGAGGGCAGGCCTAAGAAGTCACCTGGTGGATTTTATCTGCATTATTCTCTCAAAAATCCAGCCAAAGTGCTATCTTCACCATGAAACGTGTCATAAGAGTTCAGGTAGAAATGACATGGATTCTGATATTGACAGACCGAAATTTGAGCTTATGTTTTATTACTTATCAACTGGGTGGGTGTGAAAAACTTAATTATCCTCTAAGTCTCAATTTCTTCCTATATCTAATAAGGGTAACATTTACCTAGTAGGATTGTTTTAAGGATTAAATGAGATCATTGGTTAGGTAAAAACATCTGTAAAAATTACTTCCTTTTATTCTTCTGAATTGATATAGTACTTTTGGCATACTACTTTATATTCTAGACATACGCAAATTTTACCACGATTTGTTTCTTAAACTCAAGTGTTACATATATATACACACACACAAATACATATATAAATATGAATATGTGTGTGTTGCATTTGTTTTTATATATGTGCATAAATATACATGTATACATATGCATACACAAGTATACATGCATGGGCACATGGAAAGTATTTTCTATGTAATTCATCTACAAACATCAAAACTTAGATCCAGAAAGGTTGTGACTTACACCCAGCTAATTAGTTGATTTGCCCTTTGTCTTTCACACAAATGAAGTTTCTATAAAAGGGAAGTATATATCTACATATAAACCCCCATCCTAAACATAAACTCATAGTGTGTTAATTGAACACCAAAGGCACCACCATCATGCACACATTGTGATCAGCCCATTATTTACAGCTGGACAGGCTCCATGGCCCTAGTGACTTGAGTCTAATTCAGTGACAAGGACACTGTGTCAGAGGAGAGCACTCAGGTTAACCTGGGAAACAAAACACTTGTACAAGGTATGTGTGGTGATTAACGGCATGGACTGTGGAGCTAGACAACCTGGTTTGAATCCTGGTTTAGCCAGTTCTCAGATTAAGGCCTTGTCTTATCCTGTTCTTTACAAAGTATCTAGTCTGTGGCATTTTGTTATAGAAACATGAACAGGCTATTTCATTTTCATGGTTCAGGAGACTAAGAAGTCCAAGATTAAAGTGTGGCATCTGGTGAGGGCCTTCTTGCTATGTTTTGACATGGTGGTGAAGGGGGGAAATTTGAAAAGAAAGAAGCAGCCCTAATGGAAACAGTTAAAAATTAACAGAAAAAAGTATAGAATGGTTGAGCAAGAGGAAATTGGAAGGAACTTACCTAAGAATGGAGACTAGGTCAGATGGCACTAGCACTGACCACCCCCTACAAGAAGTAATCAAGATGTAAAGTAGAGGTTAAGTCTGAGTGTTACAATGGGAGTTAAAAATAGGTGTCATTTACAAAATATATAAGAAGCAGTTGTATGAGAGGTGGTAAGCCATTTCTGCCAATCCTCTACGGTTGAGCCTTGTCTTAACTTTGTAGAGCACTTTTACGTCTTTCAATAAACCCTGAGTCTTACCTTACTATGTGTCTCTATTTCATCCTGGTTGTCCCCTCCACTTGGAAGAGAAGCTCCAGTAGAGAGACTCTGCCCAGGGTACCCCCGGGTGCATCTTAAAGGGTGTCTCTTGGAAGGCAGGTGGTCAGTAGATAGCCCGATAGGGCAGCAACCAAGGTTTTTCTCTGTACTTTTTCCTAGGAGGAGAGGTGGGTCATTCTTATAACGGGGAGAAATCCTAGCTGAGCAGCTTATTCTGACCCACCATTTTCTGTTTCAGTGTTTGTTGGTAGCGTATCTTTCAATTCTTTGCCTGACCACCCAAGAAAAGTAAAGTCCCACGATGCTTTCAGTGGGAGGAAGAAGGGCAATCTAGCATATTGCTAAATGAAATCTTTTTTGTAAGATCTTCTGTTCGTGAGGAAGGAGCCTTCACAGCCTAATCACCTCTTAAAGGCTCCAGGTCTTAGTACTATCAATTACCAACACCTGAATTTTGGAGGGAGCATGTTCAAATCATAGCAGGATTTAACCAAATTACTTAACCTCTTTTATCCTCCTCCTCCTCCTAATGTTCATTACCTAATAGGTGATTCTGAGTTAGGATTTTTGCTCAGGTGTAAGATTTTTATGTATTATTTTCCAGGAACATATTCCTATTTTATTTGATGAATCTTAAATCATCATCTACCCTCTCATCCAAAAAGCATCAGTTCTAATGGCATGAGAGTGAACATTTTCTTTAATAGAGTATAATTTTTTTCATCATTTTGACTAACCAAATATTTACTCACTTTAACTATTAAAAATATCACAAGTCTCTGCTATATGCGACATCACCTTGGAAAGCAACACTATGGAATCTTTCACTTCAACTCTATAAATATTTTTGGTTTTTGCATAGAATCATAGATACTCCAGATAGATTCTGTAAGCAAAAATAAAGGTGTAAGAAAAGTATTCCTGATGGAAACCTAGCATCCTATTACCATCATATTTAGCGCTAAGTGTTTTAAATGTACTCTTGCATATATAATGTACTTTCTCTTTTGATCATCAGATGAAATGAAGGAGATACAGTAATTTCTATTTACTATGAGGACACAGAAGCTCTATGACAGTGATCAGCAACGTAGCCTAGCCCGCAAGCTAAGAATGGTTCTTACATTTTTAAATGATTGAGGGAAAATATCAAAGAAAGAATATTTTATGACATGAAAATTATATGAAAGTCAAATTTCAGTTTCCACTAATTAAGTTTTGTTGGAAGACAACCATGTTCATTCAATAAATATCGTCCATGGCTTCTTCCATTCAGCATAGTGAGCAGTTGCAAAAGAGGCTGTGTCCCATAAAGCTAAATGCATTTACCAACTGGCCCTTTACAGAAAAAGTTTGCTGACTCCTGCTCTAAGGGATTAAATGACTTGCCCCAAATTACACAGCTTTAGGACAGAGTTTGCAACTTGAATCTAGATCCTTTGACTATTTCAAAGAATTGGCTCTTTGACTAGATGTCTCTTTGCTTTGTAGACAAAAAAAAAAAAAAAAAAAGAGCATTTTAAAAAATGTTTTGAACGGTTTGGGGACAGCCAACCTTCTTAGCTTCAATTTCAATTACAAAAAGCTTCAATTAAGGAAGCGTGGTGAGTGGTGCAGAATCCACAGATGCAGCCTCTCCAGTGCAGCTGACAGGAGCGCCTCCTCCTCACCCCTAATCAGCTCCACTCCTCTGTCCCAAGCTACTCTCAAAGCTGAAGTGTGTCACCTGCAGGACACTCATCTCTCCCAACAGTGCCATGATGAGACTTATTCTTAGCTTGATCCCAGCCATAATACTTATCCAGAGTATTATATCCCTTGGTGCGCTTATGACTAAGGAAAATCAAAATAATAATGTTGTCAGATGAAGAAAGGAAGTATCACCGCACATCATCCATTATTAGTGGTTTTTTTTAAATTTTGATATTTACCGACAATATCTATTCTGCATGTTATATGTACAGATAATGCTTTAGGAACTTAAATATTTACTTCTTTTGCTTCCAAATAGGATTTTCAGTTCATAACCCTACAGTAACTTAGAAGACAGCCTTCTGTTCTCAACAGAAAGTAAGTTGCCCAGGAGATTTAAACAGGAGCAAGATGGCCAATTAGAGCAGTTTATATATTTCTGTGTTGGTCCATGGTATCCATTATTTTCTTTTTATGTATGAATTCTTAGAAAATTAATCACATCAATATCCAAATATAAATATATACACATATTTCAAAACCCAGCTAATTTTTGGAAGATTCTAAATTGGAACAAGGCCCGTTCTCCTTTCCCTGTGTCAGTGCTGATAGCCAAGATCTGAACAACTGAAAAACTGAACTACTTCCGCATCAGAAAATATGGTATGTGATTTCTTTCCCAAATATTAAATGGAGTACTAAGACCAATTATCAGGTAGGCCTCCATGTGCTAATATTTTATGTACATTACAGTTATTAATGAAATTGTCAAGGAAAAAAAGTGAAACGCACATGTAGTTCAATAAGAAAATCCCTGAGAGATACAGATGTGAGACGGTTTATTGTATCATCATCATTGTTACTAATAAAAGCCTATGGAAACTAATTTGGCTTGGGCGGCACCTATGGCTCAAAGGAGTAGGGCGCCAGCCCCATATGCCAGAGGTGGTGGGTTCAAACCCAGCCCTGGCCAAAAACTGCAGAAAAAAGAAAGAAAGAAATTTGGCTTGATTCTCTATTAAGCTGTCAGAGAAACCCCTAACAAGGAAGTAAATAATGAAGAGTGGCGAGGAAGAATAGGGCAGAGATTGCTTTATCTGCTTTAGTCAAAATTTTCACCAGGTGGTGGAGTCCTCCTAATGCTATACAAAACAGTGTGTAATTTATCCTTGCATTGCAGATTTTGGTTTTTAAGTTTTTATTTTGAAATGATTTAAGATTCACAGAAAAGTTGCAAAAATTTCTTTGTACCTTTCACCCAGATTCCCCAAAAGGTAATGTCTTACATTTACTTTATCATTTTTATATGAATAGATACAGAGATTGGTAGATATAACTATGTTATTGTGTCATTTGAGAGTAAGTTGGAGACATGATGCTCCTTTATCAGTAAATATTTCACTGTGCATTTCCTGAAGCCAAGGGCATTCTCTTACATAACCACAGTACAGTTATCAACTTTGACACAGCTAAATCAGAAAACTAATTTCGATCTACAGATTTCATTCAGATTTTGTCAACTATCTCACAAACATTATTTATAGGAAAAGAAAAACATTCTGGTCCAAGATTCTGTGTAGGAACACAAATTGCATTTAGTTTTCCTCTTTAGCCTCATTTAGTGTGAAATCTCTGTGCTAGTGACCTTAATACTTGAAGAGTCCAGACCATTCATTTTGAAGAACATCTCTCAATTTGTAGATGTGGATAGTTTCTCATAATCAGATTTGCACTATGTCTTTTGGTCAGGAATACGAGAGAGTGATATTTGTCCCTGTCTCAGTGCATCATATTAGAGGCTTGTCATATCTGTTTGTGTAATTACAATTGATATAATGCCTTGCAACCTTTCTTAAGTTAGTATGTGTTTATTCACTATACCTTTTCTATGTTTTCATTAATAAATATCTTTGTCATAAGTATCTTGTGTGAAGTTACAATGAGAATACGTAATATCCTCTTTCTCATTAAACTTTTGAACAGAATTGTATTGTACCGGTTGTTCTTACATGAAAGGATTCTGACTATGAAGGTTACCAAATGACGATTTTCCAATTTTATCATTTCTTCTGCATTTATTATTATAAGGAGGAGCACTTTCCATACAATTTACATGTCTATTTATGTAAAATATTCATGAATTCTTCTGTTACTCAATGAATTATAAACTAGTACTATCATTGTTTATTTTCATGCACAAATAGCTCCATTTGGGGCTAGTGGAAACCACACCACAAGTCTCTGAGGTGGGAAGAAAGAAAATCTGAGCTGTGTATGGTGATAATGCTGCTAGCAACGGTAAAGGGGGCTTTAGAAACACAAGAGACAAGAGGTAGAGAAAATAAATCATCAGAGTTGAGGACAACATTGGGCATAGAAGAAAAAATGAATTTTAGTGACTCTGGGGAGACAGAATCAATTGGGTTTAGATACTGGTTGTAGAGGTTAAAAAAAAAAAAAAAAAGCGGTTTTGGCCTGAGTAACTGAGAAGGCAGTGATGCCACAGGTAGACACAGGTAAGGTGTCAAATGGAGACAATGAGTTTAGGTTTAGACTTGCAGAGTTCAACACTCCAAGTATACATCTATGAAGAAATGCTTGAAAATAGAAACCTGGAGCTCAGAAAAGATATAGTAATACCCCCCCTTTTTCTATGGAGGATACATTCTGAGACCCCCCAGGAGACCCCCGAAACATAATAATTTTCGGATCTAATAACTGAACCAGGTACTAAGTGACTAGTGGGTAGGCAGTGTAAACAGCATGATGCTACAAAGGGATGACTCATGTCTGGGGAGGGACAGACCTGGACTACAGGAGAGTTCCTCATGGTACTTAGAAAAGCATGCAGTTTAAAACTTACAAATTGTTTATTTCTGGAATCTTCTATTTAATATTTTTGCCTTGTGGGTGGCTACAGGTAACTGAACCATGGAGAAGGGGAGATTAGTGGTGAAGAAGTAGATCTTGGAATTGTCAAAGACTGAGGCTTTGGAGTAAATGAGCCCATTTAGCAGAACTGTAGAGCCAAAGGAGAAGAAGAAAGGACCAATTTTAGGGAATGCCTACAGTTAAAATATCAGTGGTGAAAGAAAGTAATGTCAGTGGTGGAGTAAGGGAAAGAGATGATAGAAAGTAAGAATATCAAAAGATTTTTGATCTATTATCAAAACCTCAACCAGAGACAGTTTCAAAAAGAAGTAGTAAATGGAACCAAACTCTGAGGTTGCATACAATGAAAGATGAAATGAAGCTGTGAAGGGAGAGGCCAGTGCTATCTTTAAGGGCACTACCTCCAAAGGCCAATGTGGACAGAAATTGATTTACAGGTGAGCAAGTTGAAGTGAGGAAGTGACACCGGTGAACACGATCTACACTGTCAGAAAGTTTGGCAGTAAAAGGAAGATGGAGATTGCCTTTGGATGAGGCAAGAGCAAGAGGATTTTCTTAGATCAGAGGGCCTAACTATCACTTTATGCTAAAGATATAAATAAGGACAGGATCAAGAATGCAAGGGTTACTGCTGGAAAGCAGAACATCTTTCTCTACCCAAACTATACAGAGTAGAATAGGTGAAAGTGCAGGCAGCCATTGAGGGAAGATCATGTTCAGGCTAAATAACCCTAATGTCAGCATAGTCAGAGTTCAGAGATTTTTGAAGAGTGGAAATGATTTTGAATAGGGCCATAAGCAGTAAAAGACGCCTAGGAATATTATGGCAGCAATCTTGTATATATGCTCCAAAGATGAGCCACATTGGAAACCTTAGCCTGGGAGGACTTGTTAATCTCTAATCTGTTGAGATATAGGGCTGAAAACGAGATCTAAAAGGATAGACTCAGAGGGCTGTGAAAGGTTTGAAATGCTGGATCAAAGTGAGAGAATTAGATCTTAACAATATCTAGGTAAAGTGATTTAGAGCAGCACTGAGGGCTTTCTCTAACCAAATTTGGACAGGCAGGGAGTCAGGAAGGAAGCAAGAAAAGATACCTGAAAAGTTGTGTTAATTTAATACAGTAAGAGTGCTCTTACCCTGGGATGAGAGAACTGGACTTCAGTAAAAGTCTTTGCTGCTACCCTGCAAAGTTTAAAATTAACAAATCTGTTCTTTGCAGAGGTGTTTCTAAGGTTTCCAGCAGTGCTTAAATTGGGGGTGGGGGAGTAAGGCAGGGTTGTGCAAATACAGCATTGGGTCATGTATTTATAGAGGATTTTGATACTTTATTCATCATGGATTTTTGCACTTTTTTTTTTAGTATTTATCTAGATTACTAAGGTTTTGGTGCTCCCTTCATTAGTACACACGAGGGGAGTGCCTCACTTGTTTCATTCTAGTGCCAGCTCTGTGTCAATGTTGTAATCATTTTCTTTTCTGATTTTGATGTTGGACCATCTCATGTGATGATAAAAAGTATTACAAAGAGAAAGCACCACTGGGGAGGCAAACACTGGGGAAGAAACAAGTCTCTCTCTCTCTCTCTCTCTCTCTCATCACAGAATGTTCTTTTAAAAGTAGTTTTAGGTTCACAGCAATACTGAAATGAAGGCAAAAGGTTTCCCAGATACTCACTACCCCTCTACATGCATCTCCTCCCCCATCAGCACCATGGACTACCAGGGTGGTACTTTTGTTCTAACTAATGAACCTACATTGACAAATGTTACATGAAGGTTCCCTCTGGGTGTTATACATTCTATAGGTTTGAACAAATGTATAAAGACATGTATTCACTCTTATAGCATCATACAGAGTAGTTTCGCTGCCCTAAAAATCCTCTGTGCTCCACATCATTTTCCAAATGTTTACCTGATCAAACTTCAGATAGCTTTGTCCTCTACAAAGTCTTGTGTTAATAAGAGAAGCCATTGTCTGATAGATAAATAAAAAGATTGGTCAGAACACTCAGGGCCTAGCTAGGGTGAGATAAATTGAATTTTTAGTAGTACCAAATAGCATAATTGTAGGAATCTTGCCAGAAAGTTAAGGATTAGCAAAAGCTGTGTAGAATAAGAACTTGGGAGAAGGAAACCTTCTATGGTGTTGGTCATAGTCACCATCTGTCCCTTCCCCTTTGTTCTTTCAGAAAGCCCTTGTTCTTTTCTTATTTACACACTTCTAACAATTATGGCCAAGTTGTATACTGGTACATAGGACATTGCCTGGAACATAGCAGGTACTCTCTAAGTATTTGTTGAACAAACAAAACCACACTCACTGAGGTTATAAGACATCACAGGTAATTTTGGATGACAGACAAGGAAACCAAGAAATCAAAATCATTTTTTCCTGACTACTCCAACTGAAAGCAGCATCAGGTCATCTTCATTAATTTGTTACCTCTATTATGTATTCTTTTTTACCTCCCTGTGTCCTATTGCTGTTATTGTGTATTATAGATAATAGTCAAGAGATGTCTCCGTTTTGAAAGCTGCTAATGGAACATCTAAGAATGTAAAGTTCTGTGAATAAAATAATTAAATAAGTGACACTTATTCCTGTGAAGATAACTTCCTCTTGGGTGGCTTCAACATAGATGGCAATAAAAATTCAACTTGGTTAATTTCCAAATTTTCAGAATAAGATTGAATGACAACATTAATAAAGGCAAGACTGGTTATAAAGGACCACTCCCATTTGAATGCAAAGTGTCTGTGATGTATGTAAAAGACAAAGAGTTGAGTGGCAGTTCTGATTATGTGTTAGCATCCTTTCAGACACAAAGGGGACAGAACCAGAACTTCTATTTTTAGCTAATAGGTTCTGTCATTTCAGTAAATTTAATTATTGTTCTAATTTGGTGTTTGACTTTATAAACTATTGTTCTTAACTCAGTTGTTCTGTTGTGCAATTTTTATGTGCTAAACAGCTTTTGAGCAACAAACAAGCAGAAACTGTAGAACTGCCACCCTTATGACCTTGTCCATGCTGGGGTGGGGTCATGTTTACTGAAGCACTGGCCTAACAGCTCCTTCTCTGATCACTTCCCAAATGTTAGATATTTATGCTTTTACAAGTGCATACAAAACTCATTTGAAACTCTTCATTTGGAAAACATCTAGTCTTCATTTAGAAAATTTTGTTTCCAAGTTTTTTAAAATAGACAGTTACAAGACTTTTTAATAGGGGACACAGTTACATAATTTTTGGTAGTAAAAATAATATAACCATGGAAGCATTTCTTCAGATCTGTTTTCAAAATGTTTTCTCTTTCAAAAAGGAGGCTTTTTTGGTTATTAATTTTTTCAAACATCACCTTTGCTTTGATGGCACAAATAAATTAATTTTTTTTAAATAAATGCTACAATCAGGTATGATTAGATCATTCTCTTAAAGTAGCCCCAATACCTTGTACTGGCTAATAAGATGAAAAGAAAATGGCAGAGAGAAATCTTTTATCTGTGCTTGCTGTATTATTTCTCTCTTTGATCTGAGATATCTTTGCAGGAATTTCCTTTTAGGATAACTCATGATATGTAGTACAGAAATATTTGGGGGGGGCACTTGTATATTTTATGAGAACCAGTTTAATTAAAGCTAGATGATACAATCTATAAAGCCATTTGTTGGGGACACATAAATTGAACTTTGCATATGCTAAAAACAAGTATGTGAGAACACAAGGTTAAACTCTCCCCCAACTATTAATTCTACACTTTCTTCAGGATTCATCCTGTACTTATTTTTTTCACCCTCCCTTTATCCTGAGTCACTTGTGGATCCATCCCAGTGAGGTCAAGAAGATTCTGATTATGAATCATTGCAGAAACATTTAGGTTCTTTAAACTCTTCAGAGTAAAGCAACAACAAGACAAAAAAAATCTTTCCTGTTCCTAATATTGAGATCCTCTCATAATGGATCTCTGATGTCTTATTTTTGCTTTGTGTGAACTTATTGATGTAAGGTCCCACATAGTCCGTGGAATGCACAGAACCAAATTCAGGCTGTAAGGCCCCCTTTAGCCCTCACATTCCATGATTCAGTGAATCCGGGTCCTTGGTGAAATCTGCCTAGGATGATGTGCACGTGTCCCAAGTCCTCACTTGCCCCCATGTGAACATGTCTCTCTCCATCTTTGGTAAAACACAATGATAGCTTCAAAAGATGAGCCTGAAAAGGGATATTCATGAGAATTAGAAACAAATCACTGCAGGGAACTAACAACATAGAAATGCTTCAAACTGCGAGGAATAGAAGCAACAGTTCCTGTTGTAATGTACACAATAGACACAGCATGTGGGTGGCTATAAAAAAACACTAGAGGGAAAAATGTGTCTATGAAAAACAACTTAAAAAGGACACACAGAAAGCTGAAATTCCTCATGTGCAGAGATGGTAACTACCACTCTCTTAACTCTAGAGTCAAGAGAGTGAGTCCATGCCATAAATTTAAATTCTGAATCCCAAAGTCAGTCTTTGTTGAACTACTGGACCCCAAACTGAGACAGTGGCCAGCAAGGGAGATGACACTAAGGAAAGAACAAAATTTAAACCTGGAAGCCTGTAAGGGCATACACTATTTCATATGCCTGGTGGCAGCATGAGAACAATGCAGCAACCTGTCCTGTTTCCCAGAATCTTTTTATTGAGTACATAACAGAGTATACATGCAAGGATGCACAGCAGTCAGCAGTCAGCTGTCAAGGTTAAGAATGGGAGAGGAGAGATTACATCCCCCAGGAAGGTTGAGTAAAGGGAAAGCAAGGACATAGGGTAATGGAACATCTGAAGCAGCCAGAAAATGATGCAACCAGGACAGAGAGAGGAGAGAGAGCAAGTCTCATCTCCTCAGATAGACATCTCAGCTTCTCTAGCCTAAGCTACTAGTTGATGGTTTCAGCTGCCTGCACTGCTGATTTCCCCATGCAGGGGAAACATAGTCACATAGATATTCCATTTACCCTGACTCGGAAGGCCTGTGAGAATTCAACCTGTCTGCTTCCCACAAGTCTTTACCAGCCCTCATCTATCTCATGGTGCTCACAGATGACCTCTGAGAACAGTCAAAAATCCTCCTGCCTCCATCAACCCCTAAGAGCCACTGGACAAGGATGTTGAGGAAGTTTACCATGACCATTCCAAAATCACTTAATTACTTAAAATTGGGTGAGGACCATGAGAAATCTAGATTTGGTGATAAATCAAAATTGAGGTGTTTATTTCTAACTTAGTGTTTTAACATAGTAACGTGTGACTTGTTATGTATATGCATGATTGTGACTAGATTATACTAGATTAATAAATCATAATAATCACTATATTACTCTTTAAATATAAACCTACTATAGTACCTCAAAGCAAGATTCAAGATTACTCTGAATTGAACAAAGGGTAAAAATAAGAATATAAGTCCCTATAATCATTTACTAAATATTATGTATGATAAAAATGATTATTTTACATAGGGATCACATTCCTCTGGGAAAGAATTTTTAGAAAATTATATTTGACAGGTACATCTAGCTGACAGTAACCTAGAACTTCTCTTTGCCATTGAAGGAATAACTTTTCCTTATTGGATAATTAATGAAATTTGATTGCACTCAATCTGCTTTATAATCACCATCTCTAGACTGTAAAGTCCTAAAGGGAAAAGACAGCACATTTTGTTTAGTGACCTTCCCCAGCTAGTTTAGTATTTAACCAGCAAGGAGTTTTTGTGTCACTTAGTATGTTTTTAGTTAGAATTAACAGAAAACTCATCTCAAACTGTTCGTAGAGATTTGTATTATTTTACATATCAAGTACTCTAGAGTTATCAAGCAGCTCACTCACATTGTCAAAGGCCTAAGTTCTATCCATCTTTCTATTATACTACCAAATGTCTATGGGCTTTTGCTCAGAGGCCAGCTCTGATCCTGATTCTAAGATGGCTACCACATGCAAATATGTCAAAGTCAGATGGATAAAGTGGCCATCTCTTCCCATTTATCTCTTTATAAGAGTAGGAAACCTATTCCAGGAGTCCCCTGCACTCCTGTTTACAAATACTATTAAACCATCTCTGGTAAGGCAAATGTAACCCACTGATTAATAGACCAAGCAAGATTACAACTGAGGCTCATGAAGGAAAGATAGGCAATGATATCAATTAAGAATAAGCTTGGCTCAAATGGCAGGTCTATTTTTAGTTCTCTGAGTGTTCTCCCGATGTCTTTCCATAAGGAACGTATTAGTTTGCAATCCCACTAGCAGTGTAAAAGTGTTCCCTTTTCTCCACAACCGCACCAGTATTTGTGATTTTGGGATTTTGTGATATGGGCTAATCTTACTGGTGTTGTTATCTCAAATAGTTTTGATTTGCATTTCTCTGATCCTACAATCCCTCTACTAGGCATATATCCAGAAGATCAAAAATCACACTACAACAAAAGATATTTGTACCAGAATGTTTATTGTAGCCCAATTCATAGATGCTAGGTCATGGAAGAAACCCAAGTGCCCATCAATACACAAATGGATCAATAAATTGTGGTATATGTACACCATGGAATACTATGCAACCCTAAATAAGGATGGAGACTTTACCTCCCTCATGTTTACATGGGTGGAGCTGGAAAATATTCTTCTTAGCAAAGTATCTCAAGAATGGAAGAAAAACTATCCAATGTACTCAGCCCTATTAATTTATAGCTTTCATGGGAAAGCTATAACCCAATTATAGCCCAACAACATGGGGAAAGGAGAGAGGGAGGAGAGGGGAGGGGGGAGGATGGGTGGAGGGTGGGTGGTTGGTGGTATCATGCCTATGATCTATCTTATAAAGGTACATGTGAATTTTTCTAAAGGTAGAATATAAATGTCTTAACACACTAAGAAAATGACACAAAGGTTATGTTAACCAGTTTGATGAAAATACTTCAAATTGTGTATAAAAACAGCACGCTGTACACCCCATGACAGTATCAATGTACACAGCTATGATTTAATAAAAAAAAAAAAAAGAATAAGCTTGGCTGTGTATAACAGAGGTCCAAAATAATGGGGGCTTAAAAAAGAAAGGAAAATATGCACACAAAAATATAAGTTATCTATTGCCACCTAATGTCTTAAAACAGCAAACCAGGGGTTTCCAACCTGCAGCCTGCAAGGCTGCATACCGATTTTGTGAGGACATTTTTTGTTTATCTGTGGTGTGGAATAGCACAAAAAGTATACATGGACTTTTTTTTTTTGCTCATCTGCTTTCATTAGTATTTGTATATTGCAGCCCTTGAAAACACTTATACTCCCAATGTGAGGCAGAGAAAAAAAAGTTGGACACCCCTGAACCTCTTATTTAGCTTATCAGTCTGAGGGTCAACTGGACTTCCGGTCTTGGCTGGACTTGCTTTGTGCGTCATAGTCAGTGGTTGAGACAGCCACAGAATAGGGTTATGGATGGGGGACACACTCATAGATTGAGTGAGAGATGTAGTCTGACTTAGCTCTATTCCACATGGTCCCTCAACCTGAAGTAGACTAGTCTGGGCACCTCAGAGGCAGTGCCTAGAAGAACAAACGGAAATATGCAAAGCGTCCTATTATTGCATAACCAATCTCCTCAAAACTTAATGGTTTAAACCAGAAATCATTTACTGAGTGTGCATGTCTGCAAATTGGTCATTATGCTGATCTCACCAGAGTTCCTTTATGTTTATATGCAGCTGTATTCCAATGAGGTACTATGTATGCTATGGGGCTTGGCTGGCTATCAACTGAGACTCCCTCAGTTCTCCATGTGGTCTCTCATCTACCAGCAGTCCAGGGCACTTGAGATCTAGGCATGAAACTGGCACATGGTCACTTCTGCTAAATTCCATTGGCCAGCCCAAATGTAAGGTACAAGGACTCTGCGTTTTGATGAACATAGACGCAAATTCAAGTTGCAAGGATCATGGGCTTGGGGAGGGGAATAGTTGGATTTGTCTTTTTGCAAACTAATCCACCACAGCAATAACTTTGCTCCTTTCAGCTCACTGCTCTGATACTTTTAGGGTGGAATCTTTGTCCTCTTGATCCTAAATAGAAGTCACTGAATCTATAATCTGAGCTGATTAGAAAAAAATAAGATGTTGGGTGAACTGTATGCTAGCTATCTTTCAAGGAAAATACTTAGCAGCTACTGAGTCACTCTTTTATTTACATACAGTTAGCCAGAGCCTAGTCTTCCGGCCACACATAGGAGTCTGGGTGGCCAAGGGCATTGAAAAATTTTTATTCACATGGAAGAAAGGAATAGGTATTACTTCAGCAAAACTGTCAGTCTGCCACAACACCTAAAATATATCAAGCGAAGAAGAAGAGGTAGAAAGTTAGACACGGGTAGTCTAACCAACAGTACCTGATAGTTTCCTGTAAATGTTTTGCATTTATAAAAGTCCTTTGAGAAGATTTTTCTTTCTAATGAACTATCATGATTAGAAAAGAAATACCCACATTAATTTTTTATCTTTTCTTCCCCATTTCTTTTTCTACAGAAGCAGGACTGGCCCTGCTTACCAAACCAGGCATAGTAAAGAATGCTTTCTACTCTGCCCCTTGCTGAGCTGGTACATGAAAGGATGGCAGATTGTCCCAGATATCACTATAGCCCATCTTGAAGAAGAGGTCTGTTACATTATTTCTAAACCAGTATGATTAAAAACTTGTCAAGAATCACATTGTCAGAATGATTCTTGTTTTCTCCTATTCTGCCTAGACTACTAAGCCACAATATATCTTTGGGGGATAGAGAGAAACTCTGAAATTACAGAATGTATTTCTCAGGATTTTTTATTGCATCAGAAATCAACTTCAGTTAATTTAAACAGTAAAAGAAATTTATTGAAAGGGATAAGAGTTGCTCATAAAACTGATAAGAAAGTTAGAAAACAAAGACTGGGCAGGAATCAAGGGGGCTAAGGAAAGGTGAGATCAGCCTGCTATGGCTGCTTAGGAGTTGGTCTCAAGACATTTTCTACCTGAGCACTGCTGACTAGTAACTAGTACTATTCTCCAACAGGAAAATAAAACAAGAAAGAGAAAGGCTTAGGAACCAAGAAACTACATATCCAGTGTAGGAGAGCACTGTGAGAAACTCACAGACAAGGGTGAAAGATCTCAAGTCATAGCTGTGCAACAGACCCAGACAGCTACCAGCTAATTGTGGAGAAGAGGATGGAGGACTCTAAAGAAGGGTGAAAAATATACATATATGTGGAATATGTGTGGAGATATTTGGGGCATAAATTAGTGGTAGATACCTAAAAGATAAGGCAAGTAAAAAATGAGTTTATTATTAACTCCAGGGGAGATAGAAAATTATCCAAGAAGGGAAATGTAGTCATAGTCTACTATATAGTTCAGCTGTAATACTTAGCTATAATACTACAAACATTGGGGTGGCACCTGTGGCTCAGTGGGTAAGGTGCCAGCCCCATATGCCGAGGGTAGTGGTTCAAACCCGGCCCTGGCCAAACTGCAACAACAAAAAAATAGCCAGGCATTGTGGTGGGTGCCTGTAGTCCCAGCTACTCAGGAGGCTGAGGCAAGAGAACCACCTAAGCCCAGGAGTTTGAGGTTGCTGTGAGCCATGTGACTCCACGGCACTCTACTGTGGGTGATAAAGTGAGACTCTCTTTAGAAAAATAAATAACACGAACATTGAATATTGATCTAATAAGAAATTGTGATGGACAACCAGATTTACTGAGATTCTACTGATTTACTTCAAAATACAGTAGAACCTCCATAGTTGACCACCTCCTTCAGGTGACCTAATTTTCACAGACCACATGTATAGTATGATGCATTAGGCCTACTTCCTTATGTTGACCACCTCTGTACATTAACTAGTTTCTTAGATTCCTTGGGTGGTCAACTTACAGAGGTTCTACTATAGTATGGATGGAGGGGAAAAGTGGATGGGATGGGGGCAGGGCAGGTTTAGCCATAATTTATGGTTGTTGGAGCTAAAGGATAGGTGAGTGATGGTTCGTTATGTTATATATATCCTTTTTTTTAGTATGTTCAAAATTCCCCCAAATAAAATGCTTTATAAAATAACAATAAAACTATATTGGAAGATATAGGCGGAAAGGTCTGGGGCAAGGGTATAAGGGAATTAATCCTTATCTTCTGTAGCATGAAGCCCATAGATAATATCTGAAACTAAAAAGTCAGGTAGTACCTGAAAATACATGTTACTTGGAAAAAGGTCATAAATACCAGATGCTATAGCTAAGAGATAAAGATCGGTTGCCCTGGCAAGAAGGAGTCAAGAATGAGGAGAGTGAGACTGCTGTTTTCCATTGTTGACATGGAACAACTTGACTTTTAAAGCTATGCGTCTGTACATATTTAAAAATAAAAATTAAAAATACTAATATGCAAATAAAATAAATTTGTAAAAGAAAGAAAAAGAAAGCAGAGAAACTAGTCTGAAAGAGAGAAA
Organism: Otolemur crassicaudatus; assembly: GCA_963574585.1. Lineage (NCBI taxonomy): Eukaryota > Metazoa > Chordata > Mammalia > Primates > Galagidae > Otolemur > Otolemur crassicaudatus. The sequence goes on along the minus strand of CAUYQS010080682.1, from coordinate 16,713 downwards.
CCTTGCCTATGCTTTGCTGTGCACCATCGATAGACCCTCTCTGTACTGAACAGCCAGGACACCTGGGAGGCAGTAGAGGACACAAGTGAAATCAAGCCTGAGCCAGACTCAGCCCACAGGGAAGCTTCCTGGCTGGGACCCAAAGCATCCATTCAAGTTCACAACAAGAAAAGCAATTAGGTAATTACAAATATGCCCCTGGAACAGCAATTACCCAGTATCACAAGCCACTCAGCTACTTCTAAACTAGATTTCTAAGCTCTGAAAAGATGAGAGCTGCTAAATACTCCTGAGGCCCCTCAGTGCTTTTCTCCTGCCCCAAAGGAGGAAGTTGATGGCTGAAGCTGCTTTGCTTTTTTCTTTTTATTGAGAGAGTGTCTCCCTCTGTTGCCCAGGCTAGAGTATAATGGTACAATCATAGCTCACTGCCACCCCCAACTTCTGCACTCAAGCAATCCTTCTGCCTCAGCCTCCTAAGTAGCTAGAACTACAGGTATGTACCACCATGCCTGGCTAATTTTTTTCTTTCTTTTGATGCTATTGGGATGGAGTTTTTATTTTATTTTATTTTTCTTATTAATTTTTTATAGAGACAAAGGGAATCTTGCTACGTTGCCCAGGCTGGTCTCAAACTCCTTGGCCTCAAGGAATGTTCCTGCCTTGGCCTCCCAAAGTATGGGATTACAGGCATGAGCCACTGTGCCCAGCTGAAGCTACCACCTTTACAATATAACTTTGGGCTTTAGTTCTTTTCCCTGTGGCCTCTTTTGGCGGATAGTTTTAATTTAAGGTGTTATCCAATGTATTTAATAAGTAATATAGTATATTCCTTGATCAATTAGAAGGGACCCTAGCTGTGATGCAGAAACGAGGTTTCTGGGCTACCTGTCAAACTAGGTATTAATCCTTTGGTTGCCAGAATGTAGGGTGATCCCGAGAGTCCAATGGGCCATGGCCAGAGGAAGGAAGATGCATGAGGTTTGGGACATTAGTGCCTTACCAAATTGTATCAATATTTTTAATTATTTTATTTTTGTAGAGGCAGAGTCTCACTTTATCGCCCTCAGTAGAGTGCTATGGCATCACACAGCTCACAGCAACCTCCAACTCCTGGGCTTAGGTGATTCTCTTACCTTAGCTTCCTGAGTAGCTGGGACTATAGGTGCCCGCCACAACGCCCGGCAATATTTTTGTTGCAGTTTGGCTGGAGCTGGAGCCCGGGTCGAACCTGCCACCCTTGGTATATGGGGCTGGTGCCCTACCCACTGAGCCACAGGCGCCTCCCCAATTTTATCAATATTTTTTAACAAAGCTTAGCTTTACTAGAACATACCAGCTGAATATCAGCACTCCCCAAATTCTCAGCACTTAGCAGTGGGCTGAGATGGGAGCCACCACGTGTAACACAGGTCTGAAGTTTGAGTTACCAAACTACATCACCTAAAGTTTGTATTTGCTCATGAACAGAACCAAGTATTTTAGCACTGTTACCAGAACATATCCTTGACAGCAAGGGATAAAGAGCTCTAGGTAACAATCCATCACTGCTGTTTGCCAGGCAGTTGAGTGGCACAGTATCTTTTGAGTTTTTGCTAGATTGCCATTTTTCTCCATCCTACTATCTAAATTTCCACCTTTCACCTAATTCCCATTATCCAGTTGTCTTTGTTCACCACTGAATCTTAATTGCTTAGAATAGTGCCAGGCACGTAGGAGGCACTCAGCAAATGAATCAATGACCTCTAGAAGAGGAAAAAGGTATTGTGCCCAGAGAAAAGATATGAAAGGAGATCTGAAGGAGATCACTGGAACTCTGACGTCATCCTGACAGAAGGACTCCATATATGGAGGATGGCAGTCAAGGAGTTCCCTTCTCTTCTCAAATGGCAAGAGAGTGCAAGTCAGAGAATCTTAGAGAGCCAGGTGTGTGAAGGAGAGGGCACGGGATGATGGATGCTTTTGCATTCTTCTCAGTCCTGTCTGCTAGTAATGGTCAGTTCATTTTGACAGGGAAAGGAAATTATTCTGCTCTGAGATAAGCATGACTATCTTGTCTGCAGCCCCAGCTATTTCCTCAACATGTGTCTAATTTGAACGAGAATGTCCTCCCTACAACCGGAACATGTACTTCTCCACCCTGTTCAAATGCACTTGGTATCGCACTTAGGTATTGAACCTTGTATTAGTTCAATGCTTTTATTCAGCTCTGTGTTTACCTCCAACTTCTGTGGATTCCAAATTCTAGGAAGGCAGGAAATGAGTCTATGTAACTGTCACATTAAATAGTCATGCATGGGTTCACACCTATAATCGCAGCACTTTGGGAACCCAAGGCAGCAGGATCACTGGAGGCCAGGAGTTCAAGACAAGCCTGGGCTATATAGTAAGACCCAGTTCCAAAACCTTAAAAATTAGCCAGGCACCTTGAACCTATAGTCCCAACTACTTGGGAGGCTGATGTAGGAGGATGGCTTGAGCCCTGGAGTTTGAGACTACAGTGAGCTTTGATCATGCCACTCTACTCTAGCCTGAGTGAAAGAGTCTCTAAACAAATAAGTAAATTTTGAGAGCTGTTTAATGTAACTTATATTTTTTGAAATTCTATGTATTTTATGTATTACAAAACATATTCTGAGAAGCAGTTTATAACCTCAAACTGTCAAAGTGGTCTGGGCACACAAAAAATGTAAAGATCACCTTCTATGCAAAGTACCATACACAACTGTTTAATCATTACAGTAATCCTGTGAGCTATTTTATTCACCCTAATATAGATTATGACTCTGGGCCTTAGAGATTAGCCAAATACCCAAAAATCACACAGCTGAAAGGTGTCAAAGTCAGGATTAGGTAGTATGACCCAAAAGCCTGCGCCTTAATCACATAACATAGCACGTCTTCTAAGTGGTCTGACAATTGTGTGCTAATTATCATTTTATGCACTATGATAGGTTTAATTTATGGTGTGAAATGAGAATTTGAAAATATGTTTAGTATCAATAATGATTCAAGTTATTACTAAGATTATATTTTCTGATTACAAAAGTAATACAGGGCTAAAGTACTGGGACAAGGAGAATCACAGAATTGTCTTCCTCTAATATCTTTTGAAATGAATAAAAAAGTAGTCTAAATTCATATTAGTATTCTATGATGCAATAGATACTATCTCCTAGGTTCTAGGGTTACAGCAGTGACACAAAACAAAGTTCCTGCTCTCAGTTAACAGCACTCCAAAGTTCACCCAGCAACACCCAAACATGGAAAGGGAAACAGCCTGTGGAACAAACTGACTTAATGGGAAGGAGAATCTTGATGATGATGATGAGGCACAATCAGATTCTAAACCCTGTCTCTCCTCCCCTCCCAGAAGTAGAACTAAGTATATAATATGGGGAAAATCCCTGAAGTCTCTCCTTAGAAGTTTACTGAGAGGTTAAGTAGACAGGTCTAGTGAGTCCAAGAAACCACCTCATGAATGTAGCTCCCACATGCCACCTTAAGACAAAACAAATTTCTTTCTGTTGATCGATCAGCCAATATATAGAGATATAGATGAAATCTATGTAGATATATAAATATACATCTAGATATACAGGTATAGATACTGAATCTATTTTTATATAAATTATTAATATATTTCATCAAATAGATGAAATACACATGAAATATACATCTAGATATACAGGTATAGATACCGAATCCATTTTTTATATAAATTATTAATATAATTCATCAAATAGATGAATTTTATATGATATAGTATTTTCTCTCTCCAGAGAGAGACAGGAAAAGAGAACTCGCTCTCCTTGTGGCACCTGTTTCTGAAGAACCTAGCATGTGACAATTGCTGCATATATATATATCAGATGAGTTTCTCTGGAGAACTTGACTGATAGAGGGTGTTTGTTTGTTTGTTTGTTTGAGACAGTCTCACTATGTCACCCAGCTCATAGCAACTTCAAACTCTTGAGCTTAAGCGATTCTTTGCCTTGGCCTCCCAAGTATCTGGGACTACAGGTACCTACCACAATGCCTGGCTATTTTTTGGTTGTAGTTGTCATTGTTGTTTGGCAGGCCCAAGCTGGATTCAAAACCACCAGCTCCAGTGTACGTGGCTGGTGCTCTAGTTGCTGAGCTATAGGCGCCGAGCCTCACATGGAGGGTTGATAACAGAAAGAAAGCCAGAGTTACTGGAGCCCAGTGGAAATGGAGTTGGGAGGGATGCACTGGTGGGAGAGAGCGATGCAATGAGCACAAAAAGGCAGGGATGGCCTGCAATTCCACAAAATGAGAATTTACAAAAGAGATGACAAGTAACAAGTTAAATGAGGGAAGAAATCAAACCAAGGGGGATGAAATCAAACTAACAAACTATTATAAATCTAAATATTAGATTAGGTTTCCTGATTATCCAGATAATCCAAATATTAACAATCCACTTTGTTGGTAAGGATACATAAAAACATTCTCAAATATCTCTTGGTTGGAGGATAAAAGGGCATAACCCTTTTGGAGGGGAATTTGATAATATCTAACAAAATTTTGTACAGTATGCACATATAACTTGATCAAGCATTCCCAATTCAAGGAATTTATGTGAAAGTATGAAAAACACAGAAGATTATTCCTTGTATCAATATTCGTGACAGCAAAATGTTGGAAGAAATCTAAATGTCAACCCACAGGTGACTGTTAATGAACTCTAGTTCCATGCAGTTGTTGAAAAATAAAGAAAATCTTTGTGTACTGATATGCAGTGCTTTCTAGAACATCAAATGAAAAGCAAAAAGCAAATGATTACACGCAGAATGCTAACTTATCTTTTTTAAAAACAGGAAGGAGAAATAACACAGAAGTGTTTATTTCTGCAAAAACAAAAGTTCAGGCCAAAAAAAAAAAAATAATAAGACTAGGAAATAAGAAAACAGTTGCTGATGGAACAGAAGGAAAAGGGACAGGAATGAGACTTTCTTGAGTATGGCTTTTTACATGGTTTTGACTTCAGACTATGTGAATATTTTAAATAATTTTTTAAAATACTTAAAACAAAGTGGCAGATACTGCAATGTGCCCCATCCCCAGTCTTCTTTCAAGCAAGCATGGGCTGCCTGCCAGCCGTACGGAGTACAGACAACAAATAGCCTCGGCTGTCAGCTCTTTCAGGTTGCCTGGTCTGCAGATGTGCCTCCTGACAAGTCACACCCTTCCTGGAAGCAATCACGTCCTGTGAGGAAGGGAGGCAGTAGCATAAAGGGCCAACACAGGACAATTCTGTTGGACAATATTCTGGAACTTTCTACCCGATTGTCCAAAGCTTTGTATTGTCTATATCACAGTTGTTATCTCCTTTTTCCTAAATCCTGTTTCCTCTCCCTTCTCTTCACAGGTATTGATCTCTAATCTTATACCCTAAATTCCATTTCAGGATCTGTTTCTGAAGAACCAGGTCTGCACAGCTGCAGCCAAGGGCTGGATTTCTAACCATCTGGCTGCTAATGAGGATGCTTCACTGGTGGTAGATGGTACATAGGCAGCTCTGGGCACAAGAAGGTGAGCCAGATATTAATTGGTGATGAGCTGGAAGGGCATACTAGGGAAAGGAAATGCATTAAAGGGGGCTGTGCCCCTCCTGACTGAGAAGTATGGAGGAAATAGTAGTTCTAAGAATAAGAGTATGGGGTGGCTATTGCTAAGTGCCATTCATACCCTATAGAAAGACAGTGAATAGTTGGGGGCTAGTAGCAGATAATTAAAAAGGCCTCTGGTAACCAAAAACCCTCTTTGTTTACATACAAATAAGCTTATTGCCTACAGCTAGGAAGGAAGTTGAGAATTTAGTAGATGAATTTCAAAGAAAGTTAACGTCTAACAATGTCAAGTTTGTCTAACAATATCAGGTAAAACTGACTTTGGTAAAACAAAAGTAAGTTGTTTTAAAAACAACTCTAGTGGGGGAAATCTAGACAGCTGAATTTAGGATAAACACCTAGGTCTATATGGCTACATACATGATATGCACACATGTATCACGTATACATACTGAGAGATATATATAGAGGAAAAACTTGCAACAGCGTAGAAAGCAGTCTGTCCCTAAAGAGACATAATGGTCATTTTATTGGGTAACTATACACCAGGCAAATACCCAGACATTTAAAAGACTGATGAACTTAATGTTAGTTGACATTGATATGAGGAGAATAGAAGCATCCTTACAGTCCCCTGATGGAGTGGGAACACATTAAGGCCAGATAATAACAGAGTCCTGGTCGCTTCCCCAGTCCTAGAAGTGGGACTGATATACTTCACAGTTGGCATAATCCTTACTTTGGCTCCTTGGTCTGTGGAGTAAGTTGAAGATGACCAGTTGGAAGCCTCTCCAATTACCACTCCTTACCAAGATAGTAGATATTAATAAAGCACATATTGTTTCCCAAGAACAGCAGAAATTAGAATCACCCTTAAGAATCTAATAGTAGACCTTCTAGTTGATCCCTCAATCCCATTATTATGTATCTACCCAAAATGAAAAATAAAAACAACATTTTACCATAAAGACATTTATACTCAAATGCTTATAGCAGCTCAATTCACAATTGCAAAGATGTGGAAACAACCAAGTGCCCCTCAACACATGAATGGATTAATAAACTGTGATATGTATACCATGGAATACTATTTAGCCATAAAAAGATGGAGACTTTACCTCCCTTGTATTAACCTGGATGGAGTTGAAGAACACTCCCCTTAGTAAAGTATCACGAGAATGGAAAACAAAGCATTCCATGTACTGTACTAATTTGAAACTAGATGAACAACTACAGGCCCACCTGGGGGAAAAACACAATTAAATTCAAGAGCGGGGTAGGAGGGAAAGGAGGAGGGAGTTTAGTAAGCTCCCACCTAATGGACATAATGCAAGGGTATATGGTACACCTCCTGTGTGAAGGGCTCAGATACAACTAGCACTTTTCCTAACAAACACAAACCAGATAACATATGTACCCTTATGTTAATCCACACATACAAAAAAAGAATCTAAAAGGATACAGTTGTGGTGTTCCCTATGTAGTTAATTCACCAGTCTGGCCCTTGCCAGACTGAATGAATCCTGGAGGACAGTTGAACTACCACAACCTTAACCAACTGGTAGCCCAATCACAGCCACCATGCTAGTTATGGTATCTTTCCTAGAGAAGATCAACGTGGTCTCATGTATATGTAGCCATCTATCCCGGTCTGGATCACATGGGACAAGGTTTACCCCACATTTCTGTTAACTTTCCTATTCTCTGTCACAACACAGCCTAAAGAAATCTGGACCATCTGGACATTGTACAGAACATTATCCATTACATTGGTGGCATTATGTTGATAAAGCTACATGAGCAAGAATTGGCTGGCATGCTGGGGCCCATAGTAACACACATGTGTCCCAAAGGGTGCAAGAGAAACCCTGCAGGGTTTCAGAGTCCTACTAGGTCTTTTAAAATTTTTTAAATTTCAGTGATCATGGTTGTGTTGGACATTCCTTCTAAAGCAAAAGACAAATTACTGCACTTGGCACCTCCTTCTGCAAAATAGGAAAGATATCAGCTGGTAGGCTTTGGGTTCTGGAGGCAGCATATTTCCCATCTAGGGATTTTTCTCTGGCTCACCTACTGAATAATGAATGGCTGTCAGCTTTGAACACAGGCCAGAACAAGAACGGGCTCTGCAACAGGTGCAAGTTGCTCTGCAAGCAATTTTGCCACTGGGACCACCTGAACTGCAGACCCTGTGGGGTAAGGATATCAATGATGGGAGAGGATGCTGTGTGGCATCTGTAGCAAGTTTCAGGAAGAAAATCATGGAACAAGACCTGTGGAGTTCTGGCGTAAGGCCATGCCACCTGCAGCAGAAAATGACGCATCTGGCATGTTACTCAGTTCCTGTAGAGATGGAAAGCCTCAACAGGGGTAAACCAAGTGGCCAGGCATCTGGAATTGCCTCTCGTGAGCAGCACATAGTCAAATTCACAAAGTCACAAGATTGAGGAGGCCAGCAACAAACTCTCACATGATGATTGAGAATTGAAGAACACTCCCCTTAGAAAGATGGAAGTGGAATACCAGGTTTGAGCATGAGCAGGATCAGAAAGTACAAAGCAAGCTGCATATGTGAGTAACCCAGACTCCCACAGCACCCGCCAATGTTGCACCAGTGCCCTCTTGCAGTTACAGGAGGAGGAAAATTCATGATTGTGGTTGATAGATGAGTCAGCTCCACATGTGGATGCAAGCTGAGCTGGAGGGTTGGCTGCACTATAGTCTCATTAAGAGGTGGCCTTGACAGCAATGAGGGGAAAGTATCATGATGGGCTGAGGCCTCAGTGACTAAAAGTTCTGTGCTACAGGCATGTGGATGGACATATGGAAGTGCACACAAGGTGTGAAGGTTTTTGTTCACAATTTAATGCCTACCAGAAAGCATTCACTCTGAGGACAACCAAGTAGACAAAATGGTTTTTACCAGTAAATGTTTGCCAACCTTTTTCATTGCCCACATGCATTCTGGTATGCCAGGCATATATTAGGCATATATTAGTATAAGTCATGACATAGAAGTATGTTTGTTTTCTATCTTTGACCACTGTAATGATCTCAAAACAATTAAAACCCAGAAGCAACAATCACACTCCAGTTCCCAGATGTTGGCTTTAAAAATACTAGTCTTCATTAAAAGGATGCGGGGCTCTTTGGACAAATGCATGATTCTAGGTCTGGGACAGAAAAAGTACAAGATGAGCCTGAAATGTATTTTTATTCCAAAAAAAAGAAGTGCTCAAAAAGTCACAGGAGCCAGCTTGAATAAGTTCCCACTGACCAAATTGGGGACAATTTAAACATCAAATTAAATAATGATGCTAATGAATTAGAACACATTGACTAGAATGACAATTATAAGTCTATAGGTTTTTATTTTTAATTGGGGTAAGGAGAGAAAGAAAACCTTTATCTGCAAAAGAATACCAGCTAATAGACACAATAAACATGATACATAGGAAAATCACCATTTTGCAACCACCAGCTGATCTAGGTTTGAATCATTAATAGATGCAAAACCAATGGGTAAAAAGTTATTGGGGAAAAGGATATTTACACGATTATTAAATATTGCCCCCCCAGATACCTATTCATTACAAAGACTGACAAAAAGATGTACTTTTGTAATGCAGAAATTTGGTGGACATCATCATAACCAAGTGATCAAACTTCACCCTATCATTAATGGAGTAGATGAAATTTTTTTTTTTTTTTTGCCTTTTGTTGTAATGTACTGAGAAGACCACAACCTTACCTATGCTCTTGCCTGAATGTCTATCTTGATTCTAACATGAGAAAACAATAAGGTAAATCTAGATTATGGGAAACTTAAACTAAGTTTCAAAACATCAAAGGGAAAACAAAGAATGCCTGTAGATTAAAGAAGACTAAAGATTTATGAAAACCAAAGTTACCATGCTTGATGGGGTACTGGGTCAAAAATAAAAGCAAAATCAAAATTTAAAAGGTACATGTTGGGGACAAGTGGAGACAATTGAGTATTGGATGGTATATTCAATAAAATTATTGTGTTAAATTTCTTGGGAATAATGATATTATAATTATGTAGCAAAATGTACTTATTAACAGATCCTGGAGTTTGAAGGAGATCCTTAATGGAAAGATAAAACGTACTGAGAAAGTGAATATGGCAAAATGTTAACAAATGGGTAAATCAAGTTAAAGGATAAATGAATGTTAATTTTACTATTATATTTAACTTTTCTGTAGATTTGAAGCTTTTCAAAATGAAAGTTGAGGGCACAAGTTTTTTTAAAAATAAAGTGATATAGTCAAATACATTGAAAATGAGATTTTGTGATATAATACACAAAATAAAGCAATTTTAAAAGAAAAAAATAAACTGGGTATAGCAGTACACAGTATAGACAAAGCTAGGTGTAGACAAAAAGTTTCCAACAATCCCACTGAGCCCAGAGTGGTGAATCATGCTTGTAATCTCAGCACTTAGGGAGGGCAAGGTGGGAGGATTGCATGAGGTCAGGCAGGCTGTTCCCCAGCCTGGGCAACACAGTGAGACCCTGTCTCTTAAAAAATGAAAAATTTAGCTGACCACGGTGGCATGCACTTGTAGTCCTAGCTACTTGGGAGGCAGAGGCAGGAGGATCACTTGAGCCCAAGGATTCAAGGCTGCAGTGAACTATGATCAACCCATTGTGCTCCAGCCTGGGTAACAGAGCAAGACAAACTAACAAAAATCCCTAGTTCTCATAAATGCAGGGGAGAAAGACAAATGGACAGTGAGAAATTGTACACGAAGTTCAATACTGCCCCAACTGGAAGGAAAGTAGTGTGCAGAAATGATTTTAATGGGACTCCCACTAAAACTTGAACCATCTTCCCAGGCAGACTGTGAAGTTTATGGTGAGAGGGTATTGGAAGGTAAAGGGATGGGAAAGGAAGGAGGAGGAGATTTTAGGTCATTATCACCAATAAGCATTCTATACACACGTATTAGCTTGTGTGATTGCAGGGACATGATACATACTCTCAAATGTATAAACCCTTTGTACATTTCCGGGAAAAGGGCCTGATTCTGAGGTCACCTGGAGACCTCAATGTATCTCTTGGATTTTTTCCTACATAACACATAGTTCCAACCATATCCGTACCAGAAGATCCAAGATAGTTTCTTAAAGTTGTACGTAAGGCCCTTCTTTCACAAAGCCCTAAATTGAAACTGAAATATTACATGAAGTGAATGTTGGAAACAGATGATTAAAAGCCCAGCATTTCCTAAGAAGTTTTAACTATGGAATTCAGTTTTGGAAACATGCAAATTTTCTTCAGGCAAGAAGAAAACCATGGTCATTTAGTGTCTAATTTACTTTTTTCCTATCTCTACCTTTCCTTATCATCAACCTTTCTTTCTTAACAAATCAAGGTGGAGTCAATGCAAAACTGTCTTCTGCTTCCCTGTTGGTATTCCATCCTGAGGAGACTCTTTCAGGAAAACAACCTCTTTACAGCCCAGCAGCTATCTTTTTAGTTTTCTGTGCTTTTTCTTGGGTGAAATATTGTACCCATTTACACATCTACTCTGGTAAGTCCAGCTGTTTTCCTTTATGAAAAATAAATATGAGAGAAAAGATTTATTGGTCAAGGCTTTGGGATACACAAGGTAAATACAAATAGCTCAGCACTCCTTGCTCTTGGGTCACATCTTGGGTTTTAGTTGGTCCCATGTCTTGAGACAGTTTCCCTAATGCTTCTATTCATACTTGATGACAACTGATGCTGGACTTCCCCTTACTGAAATGCGAAAACAGATCAAGACAGGTCTGTTTTTTTTTTTTTTTTTTGTAGTCATCTTCATTCTCATTTTGTTTTATTGATAAATAATTGTACATGTTTACAGGGTAAATGGGATATTTTGATACATGCATACAATGTGTAATGATCAAGTAAAGGTATTTAGGGTAGCCATCACCTCAAATATTTATCATTTCTTTGTGCTGGGAACATTTTCAAATCTCTTTTAGCTATTTTAAAATATACGGTACATGTGTTAATTGACTTATTGGTAAAGCTTCCAGTTAACAGTAGAAAATTAGTAGTTAAGTTTAGGGGAGGTCAAATGTTACATGTGAATTTTTGACTGTGCAGGGCGTTGTCATCTTTAACCCCTGCATTGCTCAAGGGTTAGCTCTCTTTTAAGAAACTATTATGAAATCATTTAAAAAAGAAATACGCAATAAATTTTGTTAAGTATAGTCACCCTACCGTCTGTATGTGTGGACTTATTAACCAAACATAGCTCCCTGCAATCTCAGACTCCTGGACTCTAATTCTCCTGCTTCAGCCTCTCAAATAGCTAGGACTATCAGAGCACACCATCTACTTAATTTTTTTAAAATTTTGTACAGATGGGGTCTCACTATGTTGCTAAGGCTGGTATAGAATTCCTGGCTTCAAGCACTCCTCCTGTCTAAGTCTCCTAACATGCTAGGATTACAGGTGTGAGCCACCACATCCCGCCTCCAAACTGTGCTGTGATCAAGTTCTGCAGTGTTCTAGATGCTCAGAGATAAGGTTTCCTCCACTTGTTCCCAGCGTTAAAAAAGAAATTCACTACTCTTGTCTCACACTTATGTGTATTAATCACTGTTTTAACTGCCATGTAACTTTTAAAAATATTTTTTATTCCATTTAGAGAAAAAAGCCAATTGTTTTTTAATTTATTTTTCTCTTTGAAACATAGCACAAAACTGGGCCAGCTGAAACTCAAGGGGTGAAAACAAAGATCATAGGATGTTAGAGTTATAAGGAGCCTAGGAGATCATTCAGTGCAATACCTGTCTGGTTCATAAAGCCTGTATACGATATCCCTGAATAGGTTAAGAAGTGAATTTAAAATCCATCCACAATAAATAGTACATATCCATTCCTCTAGGCTCCAGCTCCCCATGATCAATAGCAATGCCTGTGAATATCTTGAAGATAGCCCACTGAGGGCCTGTAAAGGCATATATCTGGAAGACAGCCATGATTAGATCACTGGGTCGTAAGGCATACACATACCTAATTGCTTTGAGCACAGATAGTTTCCAGAATGGAACTCCCACCAGCAGTGCACTACCACTCACCAAAACTTCATGTCATTCATCTTTATAATTTCTGCCACATGATAGGTCTATATGACATCTCATTTAAAATTTTTGTTTCTGTACATTGGGCTTCCTCATCTGTGACTACTTATTAATGTCCTATGAGTATTTTTCAATTATATCCCCACTTTAATTATACCTCCACTTCATTTTAAATTCCTTTGTTTTGTTTTTAATATTGATTGGTGGGCTTTAAATACTGTAAACATCTTTTGTCAGCCACCTGTTTATTGATGTTAGCTGTGCTGTCTTACACTGAATTGTTAATTTTTTTCATAATTTTGGTGTGGTTACTACTTATTTTCCATCTTATTGTTTACCTTTAGAGTCTTGTTTAGGAAGCTTTTCTCCAATCATATCACAAATATATTCTGCTATATGGTAGAACCTCTGTAAGTTGACCACCCAAGGGACTATAACAGGAGGTGATCAACCTGAGGAACTAGGCCCACTGTACCGATATGTACATGTGGTGCATGTCCAGTCTTTGAAAATCAGGTCAGCTTAAGGATGTGGTCAATATAGGGAGGTGGTCGACTTTGAGGTTCTACTGTTTCCTTTCATTATCTCTATTGTTTATCTGTTGTCTTTCTACTTGTATGGCATAAGATAGGGATTCAATTGTATATTTCTAAACAGTTAGAAATATGACTGTTTAGAAATTGACACCCCTGACAGATACTTTAATTTCTCCATTTTTTCAGATATGGATTTTGCATATCAATTTTCAATACAAACATATTATCTATTCTGTTTCTCCGTCCTATTTTTTCCTGTTCCAGTATGTCTTTCGCTAATAAAACTTTGATTCTGCCTTAATATCGTATAAGACATGCCCTTGCTTTTTCCCATTGTTAATTAAAATTGATTTTGTTTATGGGTTTCTATTCATAGTATAGAATTTGTATGAATTTGTTGGATTTCTCAAAATGGCAGCTAAAATTATTGATGTGATTGCTTTGAATACAATTTATATTATTCTAAACTGAAACATTTTAAATATCTCTGTCCACTTAGATCTTATATCATTTAAATTTGGTTATAAATGTTGACTTTCCTTGGCCAATGACAAGGTCCTATGAATTGTTCATGATGTTCTATTTTCAAATATATTTTCACATTGGAATTGGTTAATGAAAACATTTTTACACTGAAAAAATTTCTTTCATTCAGATTCTTCTCAATTCTGACATGTCTTAACTCAGAAAAGCAGAGCTTTCAAAGAGTTTTCAGATCCAAAAGTACACACTCTGATTTCAGTATCTTACCAATGTTTGTGTCAGCTGCCATGGAGACAATTAGTTCATATAAACTGGGATGAATCATGTTATCATTTCTTGGTTTTTGTAAGAATTACCCTTAGAGTTTAGAAAAGCAGCAGTGGACTGATGATAGTTGTATCAATGGGGCAGTAATTCAATTACATGTTATTGCAGTGGCAGTTCATGGAAAAGAAAATGTGATGATAGCTTAAGAAAGGTGTACCTTAGAGAACTGTATCCTTGTGTATAGTAAGAAATAAACAAGTTACAATATTTTATTCTAATGAAGAGGCTAACACTTTGATTTGTGACCCTGACATTACTTAGTATCGGCTAAACATACTGCTATTGAAGATCGTGACACTGAAAGGTTTTAGTAATAATTCAATTGTAGAATGTTTAACATCTGAACCTGATAAAGAGTTTAGTTACAGAATAAAATTGAGCATGGGTGTACTAACTTAAAATATATATCTTTTGCCATTTATAGAGTATAGAAGGTTGGATACCTTTGATTCTAAAAATGGGAAAAATCAAATTTAGGGAATTTATAATTTTAGTTCAAGTATTAACTTATCACAAATAGAGTCGACGCTATAGGTTTTCTGTCTAGATATGCTCTCTCTCAAGTTCTTTGTCTTTAAAATGATCGTCTTCCCAATAACTTCCCAATAACCCACCATATTTCCCCTACTTCATTTCATTGTGGATGAAAAAGGTCATCTTTCAGTTGCAATTGCCTTTTTACATTTTTAGGTCTGGCTATAAAACATAGGTCCATTTTGAAACATTAATCTCCTTTGGCTCCCTTGCCATCATCCTTTTATGGTTTCCCTGCCACCTACTTGGCCACTTTATCCCACTTTGGCTGACTTTTCTTTCTCTATTCCCCCAAATAAATGCTGGAAAGTGGTTATAGCTCAGTCCTGAGCTACCCTTTAATTTCCTGCCTGGGTGAGCCAATTCACTCTCTTGTCTTTAGTTATCAACTATATTCATAACTACCAAATGTATATCCCTGGTTAGGTGTTGAAGGTCACCTTAAAATTGAAATAAAAATGACTTTTTAGTTTGATATTTAAATATATGAAGTGTGAATAAACTAAATACTTTTTTCCCATTCTTGTGATACTTTACTAAGAAGTATGTGTTTAAACTCCATCCAAGGAAAGACAAAAGATGTAAAATCTCCATCTTCTCTTATGGCCAAATAGTATTCCAAGATATACATATATCATAGTTTATTGATCCATTCATGGGTTGATTCCACATCTTGGCAATTGTGAATTGAGCTGCTGTAAACATTCTGGTGCAAATTTCCTTGTGGTAAATTTTCTTCTTCTGGGTAGATGGTAGTAATGGGATTGCAGGATCAAATGGAAGGTTGACTTAGTTCTTTGAGAATTCTCTGTACTTCTTTCCACAGAGGTTGTATTTGCAATCCCACCAGCAGTGCAGAAGTGTTTCCTTCTCTTCACATCCTTGCCAGTAGTATCTGCATATTATGGATTTTGTGATGTGGGCTAATCTCATTGGAGTTAGATGATATCTCAGAATGGTTTTGATTTACATTTCTTTGATGATTAGAAACGATGAACATTTTTTCATGTGGTTGTTGGCCATTCATCCTTCCTCTTCAGAGAAGTTTCTGTTCAAGTCTCTTGCCTATTTACAAATGGGGTTGTTTCTGCTTTTCTTGTTGATTTGAGCCCTCTGTGAATTCTAATTATTAGCCCTTTGTCAGATTTATAGCATGCTACATGATTTTCAAATGTTAAACCAGCCTTACATACTTGGAATAAATCTTGTTTATAGTGTATAATTCAATTGTATATTATTGAATTTGACTTGCTAATGTTTTGTTGAGAAATTTTATATTACATTCAAGAGACGTTTTGGTGTGAAGAGTTTTCTTCTTCTAATATTTTAATCTGATTTTAGGGTAATCCTGGCCTCATAAAGGTTTCCTCTTCTTCTATTTTATGAAAGATATTGAGACTAATTAGTACCATTTCTTCCTTAAACATTTGTCAGAATTCACGAGTCAATCTAAGCCTGGTGCTTTATTTTAGAAGTTTATTCATTATTAATTCAATTTATTTAACAGATATAGACCAATTCAAGCCATCTATTGTTTCTTATGTGAGGTTCGGTAGTTTGTGTCTTTCAAAAATTTGATCCATTCATCAAATTTGTTGCATACTATTATCTGTGATATTCTTTCACTGTACATTTTATGCCCATGGCATCAGTACCAATGTCTCTTATTTCTGATATCAGTGACTTGTATTTTGTAACTGGCTATGGTTTATAAAATGTACTGATATATTCAAGGAACCAGCTTTTGGTTTCATCAATTTTCTCCTTCAGTTCTATCACTTTTTGCCTCACACATTCTGATGCTTTTTTGTGTGCATACCAATTAGGATTGTTATATCTTCTTGGAAACTGACCTCTTCATTAGGTAATACTCTGTTTAATGCTAACAATTTTCCTAATTATGAAGTGTTTTGTTTGAAATTAATTTAGCTACTCCAATTTTCTCTTGATTTGTGTTAACATTTTTATCTGCCCCTTTACTTTTTTTTTTTTTTTAAATACAACAGCATAAATCCACTTTTATTTACTTTTCATCAGTTTAAATCCTTGAGGGGTACAGCATTACACGGATTCTATGTCCAATGGCCTTAGCAGGAAGGTTGCTTCGGAATTTGGCACGAACCATACCACTGTTTC